>JAMSGM010000119.1:0-26790 GCA_030462875.1 Grigorovia humatica | reverse complement strand
TTTCACCTCCTCTGCTGCTACTAGTTCATCTGCTGAAGCTACATCTTCATTAGAATCTAGCTCTGGTATTGAATCTACTTCTTCAATTGATTTCACCTCCTCTGCTGCTACTAGTTCCTCTGCTGAAGCTACGTCTTCATTAGAATCTAGTTCTGCTATTGGTTCTGCTTCCCTAGTTTATTTCCCTCCCTCTGCTGCTACTAGTTCATCAGGTCAATCTACCTTCTCCCGTGTATTTAATAGTTTGAGAGAAAGTTCTACTGGTAGTCCTTTATCGTCGCTTATGGATGTTGGGAAGAATGTAGACTTTTCTTCCAGATACATTGGTATGACGAGCTCCTTGAGTTATGCATCTGAGACTTCGGGTGACTTTACCATTGACCATTCCTCTTCTCTTTCAAATATTGTTTTTTCTAGTCCTGTGGTTTCTACTACCGTTTCGGCTACTGAAGCCAGCGTTTCAGCAAGTATCCAATTACTGCCAAGTTCCAGTAGTAGCTGGTATGCCTCAACTTCAAACGAGATGAATACTAATGTTGCCAGCTCTCAAAACTCCCTAACCTCAAAAGCAATTTCTTCTCCGGACTTTAGCTTTTTGCAAACCAGTTATCCAGCTGTACCTTCCAGTCAGACTTCGATTCTCATTATTGCTTCTAGTTCACCAACTGCAAATAAAACTTCCATTTCAAGTACTGAATCATACTCTCAACAGACCGTCTTTACCACAGAGGTAACGATCACAAAAGAAACTCTAATCACCAAGGAAGTTACTACAACAGAAGTTGTTACAACTGCTATTGTCATAACTAATAGCATATTTACAACAGAATCTACTCAACCACCTTTTAATAGTATCCCCAGATATTTGAATTCAACCATAACCGATACCACGGTCCCAGTAAGTCTATCCACTCCTGAAAGTTTAATTACTATTACAACGACTGTTGAAGTGGAGACTACTATCCCGGTTACCACTCTGACCTTGATCACTACAACCGAAATTGTTACTACTACAATCAATGTCTACATTCCAAGCAGCGTTCCTAACACTTTTTTCACAAGTTCAAATTCCGCTGCTTCGTCTGCTTATAGCTACAGTCTTGGTCAACACTCGAACACTGCATCTACAATATCCGCCACAACCTTGCAAAGTAACGTTATGTCTGGCACTCTTGGCGCAACCTCCTCTGGCACCGAGTTTGCTTCATCCAACGGTTCTACTCCACCCATCTCTGTTCCAAGTTCCAGCGTTGCTTCATCTGGTACCAACGTCGTTCCATCCAATGGTTCTACTCCATCCAACTCTGTTTCAAGTTCCAGCGTTGCTTCATCTGGTACCAACGTCGTTCCATCCGATGGTTCTACCCCATCCTACTCTACTCCAAATGCTAACATTGGCCCATCTGGTACCAACGTCGTTCCATCCAATGGTTCTACTCCATCCAACTCTGTTCCAAGTTCCAGCGTTGCTTCATCTGGTACAAAGGCTGTTCCATCCAACGGTTCTACCCCATCCAACTCTGTTCCAAGTTCCAGCGTTGCTTCATCTGGTACCAACGTCGTTCCATCCAATGGTTCTACCCCATCCTACTCTACTCCAAATGCTAACATTGGCCCATCTGGTACCAACGTCGTTCCATCCAATGGTTCTACTCCATCCTACTCTACTCCAAATGCTAACATTGGCCCATCTGGTACAAAGGCTGTTCCATCCAACGGTTCTACCCCATCCAACTCTGTTCCAAGTTCCAGCGTTGCTTCATCTGGTACAAAGGCTGTTCCATCCAACGGTTCTACCCCATCCAACTCTGTTCCAAGTTCCAGCGTTGCTTCATCTGGTACAAAGGCTGTTCCATCCAACGGTTCTACCCCATCCAACTCTGTTCCAAGTTCCAGCGTTGCTTCATCTGGTACAAAGGCTGTTCCATCCAACGGTTCTACCCCATCCAACTCTGTTCCAAGTTCCAGCGTTGCTTCATCTGGTACAAAGGCTGTTCCATCCAACGGTTCTACCCCATCCAACTCTGTTCCAAGTTCCAGCGTTGCTTCATCTGGTACAAAGGCTGTTCCATCCAATGGTTCTACCCCATCCAACTCTACTCCAAATGGTAACATTGTCCCATCCAACGGATCTACTCCATTCAACTCTATTCCAAATGGTAACATTGGCCCATCCCAAGTTGTCCCATCTAACGGTCCTACCCCATCTAATACAACTCCAAATACCAATGTTGCTTCATCTGGTACCAAGGTTGTCCCATCCAATGGTTCTACCCCATCCAACTCTACTCCAAATGGTAACATTGTTCCATCCAACGGTTCTACCCCATCCAACTCTATTCCAAATGGTAACATTGGCCCATCCCAAGTTGTCCCATCCAACGGTCCTACCCCATCTAATACAACTCCAAATACCAATGTTGCTTCATCTGGTACCAAGGTTGTTCCATCCAATGATTCTACCCCACCTAAACTTACTCCAAATGCTAATGCTGGTTCATCTAGAAGTTCTGATAGCAAGGTATCTGAATCTAAACAAAGTGTTTCAGCTTCGAGTACCTCTTCGAAAGCCGCAAGTTCTCATGTGAAAGCAAATCCCACCAATGCTGTTGATCTAACTACTTTAGAATCGCAATCAAGTATCTCTGCAATGAAGCCATCATCAGAGGTTCAAGAAAGCTCAGCCTCCAAGACTGATGATAACATACCTAAATCAACTGTTACAACACGTATTGCTAGTTCCGTAGTGGTTAATCCATCTGCTAGTATTACTAGATCCATTTCAGAGACATTTGAAGGTGCAGGTTCCACCATCAGAGAGAAATCAACTTCATTTTTTATCTTTACAATTTTATTTTATATTTTATTGTAATTCAATGATTCATAACTTATTTGATGGTTCTTTCTCGATATCCAACTTGTTTTAAGTTGTGAGCATTTGAAGTGCTGTTTTCAAGTACACATTTCTATCAAACGAAAGAAATACAATGAATTGTTTGTAATAATTATTTTCAATTTTTATAGTTTTATTTAATTTTGATTATATATGGTTTTAATTTAATCTAAAACACGTTATTATTTAGAGACTTTTGTTATTGAGGAAATATTATATTAATTTAGGAAGCTTGATACTATTCTAGCTATTTATTTAGGTTCAGACGGATGGAACTTACCACAGTACGTATGACGAAACCCTTCCTTTTACAAGAAATTTTCATTGAATCACATTACAATTTACACTACATCACTATTTAAAAAAAGGCTTCTTCCAACAACGGTGTGTAAGGAAATTTGTTTTCAGTAGTCAGAAGTCGCTGCAGGACAAAAAGCTGAGTATTGAAGATTTTGCCTGATATCTAAAACAAATTACGTTTGCGCTATGCTAGAAAAAGTAAATCACTTACTGCAAAAGATAAAGGATATGCGTAACTGTAAACATTTCAACTTGCAATATTTTGGACGAGAGATCTTTGGATTGTACATGTCTGGTACTTCTAGAACCAGTAGTTGGATATAGACTCTAGTGGTGCAACTATTCAGATCAGTAATACTGCATTTAGTATTTCATCGAACCTGTTACCATGGTTACTCCTACTCGAACTTTAAGCATTTTAGGAAATATTCCTTTCATCGTCATAGCCCTAAAGAAAGATTACTCTAGATAATATAGGTGTTTTGAATAGACATACTATTGGCTTTGGCCCAATAGCGATATGAAACTGATTCTGGTCTTGTGTATACCGTATACTCAGGACGGGATTGGTTACCTGTCCTTAAGCATAGCATCACTGAAGGTAATCACTGAAGTTTAAGTCTTTGTAGGTTATAATGGTAAACCTGAAGAAAAAGTAATAAGTAATCTTTGTATCTCAGACAAGCGATATAAGTTTAGTTTTGTTTCCATCATGGTTACAAATTTTATGTTTCTGTAGTACAACGCAAGAATCAAGCTAAGCTAAGCTGGTTTTCTCCCATAATAGGTCAGAAAGACCAGAACGTATGAACTATGTAATTATCTGCTGTATTGTCACAATGAAAAGCTTGAAAATGCAAATGTGTTAATCTAATTCTCCAAAACTTAGGGTTTACTTGTTCATTTTGCACAGGATGCCATCTTGTAAGGTATCACGGAAGTTCATATGAGTGATAAACAAATATAATTTATATACTTTATAAAAGAAAAAGTACTTACAGTTTCACAATTGATGTGAACTTTTTTGTTAAACGACCTATCCTGTTAGCAGCAGTTTCTTGGAACATCTACTTTGGTAAACTGAATTTATTCAGAAGTTCTGCAAAATGATAACTTATATAGGTAAGAATCAGCCGCTCTTTATTATACTAAAACTAGTCTTTTTATCACTCTAAAACTTTTCTTTATCTGATCACAAAAGGCTGCTCTGCTTTCTCAAATCGCACATATTATTAACATATTTTTTAATTTGACAATATGCTGCATGAAAACAACCTAATCTCAACTTTACAAGCATTGCTAGCCATCTTAACATCATTTTCATTTTTGTGTTAGTTTATCTTGGGAGATCAGACCATAGATGAGCCGATTACCGCCTAACTGCATAAAACTCCTTCTGTTATCTATGAGTCATCATACATTTTGAACAGTACTTCGACCACCATATTTTCTTTGAACATTATCCGTGGCACTAAAATGTCATAAGGTCGTTGAAGTTTGCTTCTATTATTATCATTGCAGGTAGTGATAATCCTTAGTGTAAGAGTATTATTTTTGTTGATACCGTTTATGGCTTTCGCATTGAGAATAGTGGATTTTATATTAATTGGTACATCGATTTCACTTTTCTTTCCAGACTGGTTGTGGTGTGGCATTTCAATTCAACTGAAAGTTTTATCTTTGCTCCAATGTTGCTATCTTTTTTACATTTCATACATTTTATTACAGAGCACGTATAAAACACCTTAGTATCTTTCTTTCACATACCATGACTTCCGAATAGAAAGTGCTCAACTCTTTACGATGACCATCTACGCATATATTCATAACTTTTGTCCCAGTTCCAGTCAGTATGCTAATATTACGTTACTGTGTTTATATAAAGCTGTTATATAGAGAAGTTAGGCCCAGTGCGGTGGGGAAGCTCTTGTATACTCAGCCCGGAAGTGCAATTGTTGACTGAGTGCAGTACGGCCCTGACTGGGGGAGCTAGGAATCAGGTTCTCAGAAATTTAAGACCTGTCCTGTCGCGTAAGGGTTCTCTTTCCCAGTCACAACTACACCTAATTATCCAAACCCTAACCCTACGCCAACTTTTTCCGAAGCTGAAAAATTTCGAAATGCAAAAAAAGAAAAGAAAACGCTGAAAGCGGCTTCATCTTTCTTTTTTCTTAGAAAACTACGCAGCTCAAAAGAATCCAAGAAGTTTTCGACCTCGAAAAGCTCTATTGTTTGGAGCGATTACTAATCATCTTGATTAGTAATTGGAGTAAAACGGGTCCCATAGTCAGTATTGAAGCCCCAACTACTGAGTGCTTCTGTCTTGACACCCTCTACTGTTTGACACCCATTAACTGTGACAGAAATTTTCAATACATTTACTGATATAAATACCAAGCTTTAACTGATGACCATAATGTTATTTATGAAAACTTTCTTTCTAATAAAAGCATCGCATCAATCCGATTGATAAATACTTAACGAACTCAACAGAAAAAAACATCATAAAATGTCAAATCAAACAGCCCAATACTTAAACATCTTCAAGAATAGAAGAACTATCTATGACTTGAAACCAGAATTACCAGCTGGTGTTTCCATTCAAGACATTCAAGCCACTGTCCAAAGCATTGTTGCCGAAGCACCAACTGCTTTCAATTCACAATGTAATAGAGCCCTTATCTTAATTGGCGATTCGCATAAACAAGTTTGGAACGATGTTGTTGATGCTATGTCCAACGATTCTGGTAAGAAGAGACCAATTTCTGCTAGAGATGAAGCTTATGGTTCAGTAATTTTCTTCACTGACGACAGAGTTACAAAGAAACTTCAAGATGACTTCCCAGCTTTTGCCGCTGCATTCCCTGGTTGTGCAACACAATCATCTGGTGGTGCTCAAATTACCGCTTGGGCCGCTGTTGAATCCTTAGGTTTAGGTGCTCATTTACAACATTATAACGATGTTGTTAAGAAGAGTTTAGGTGGTAAGATTCCAAGCGATTGGACCGTTATGTCTCAATTATGTTTTGGTGTCACCACTAAGGATGCTCCAGAAAAAACTTACATCGATAACCCAGTCAACATTCTAAACTAAAAGCTTACAACTACTTTATGATCCCTCCCTATTAATCTTTACCTTCTGTCTCTGTGGAATAATTATTCCGAGATTCAAACTGGCCAATTCACTGGAACATTCAATAAATTTACGTGACAATATATGTATGTATGGTTAAATATAAAATATAGAAAACTTTTTATAAAATTTAATGAAAATTGATACACCCGCATAAAAAAAACAAAGAAAATCCATGATCTTCTGCTAATAAAACGATCATCTTCTCTTCTATCAGCACCGACAATAAGGGTTTGTGATCATGGCTAGAAAGTATTCAAGTTCACTATCTCAATATATCTGAGATACTTCAATGCTGCTTCCTGGTAAAAATATTGTTTCGAGAGAAAAAAAAAAGGTAGTATAACCTACCACATGAACTGAATGAAGTTTCTATCTTCTCTATCTCAAATTTGAGATTATATAATATTTTCTTCGTTTTTGAAAGAGCGAATCATGGTTTACATTGTTGATACTGGTTACTAGTTGGATTTTGCATTGTCTGAGCTCAGTTCAATTCAAACAAGACTCTTGGGCTGTGTTGGCTGAATATTGCAAGTTTGTTGTCTTAAATAAGTGGCGAAAAATTTTTCTGCGCAATAAATACGAGCATTCTATTTCATCAGACGATCTCTTGAATTCACCAAAAAAAAAAGCAAGTTTTCGCTCAAATGTGATGTACAGAATACTGTATCAAGCGAATCCAGCTTACCAAACTTTGTAATATGGTTTCTCTAATGTGCAGGTCTCTCTTATAGTAACGTAGCAAGATAACTCTTGCACAAAAGAAATAAAAGGCTGAAACTGCAAGGAAACTCAAGTAGAACGGAAGAATGGTTATCACAGGTTGTCTCAAAGAATTGGAAGTTGCATGAAAATTAAGGTATACAAAAAATTATAACATGATTTTCTTTCTTTGCTGCCATTACATAACGAACAAAGCTGAAAAATTCCGGATTTTGTCCCGGATGTGAAACGATGATCTTAATTTATGGAAAGAAATGTTAATGTAAGAAACTGGTATGTGCAGTTTCTCGTCGTCTTTCCTTGCTAGGTAATGATATCCGCTGCAACATTACTAAAAGTATGAATTTTTTTTGCAGCAACATCCAATTTAGGAAGTCGCTTTTTGATAGACGAGGCCCGTAAATCATTTTCTGCATGTCCACCTACGACTCGTTTTAAATCGTTTACATTAAGTGTCTTGACCTTTCATGTTCTATTGTGATCCATATGGCAGATCAGGAAGGTTTGATTTCCGTTTTAGCTGCAATTGATGTTTTAGCTCCCTAAAACGGCTAAATCGGTTGAGCGTTTCACACCTGGTAAAGTGGTAGCATTAAAAATTATTGCCATTATTATATACTAGGTTCTTTTTTGGTCTCAAATTAGCAATTTTATATGCCCTCCACCATATTAATCAACCAATACTTTGATTTCTCGTCACGATAAACTCTAACTTGCATGAAATTATATTTTCATTTCCAACCAATTTTTGCACTTGCATTGAGAAATTCCACGGTTATCTTTTTAGCATGGAAAAGTACGAAGAATAATAATAATTGTTAATTAAATTCTTTTTGATATATAAAAGACATGTTTCTTTATGCTGCATTTATTCCACTTTTATCTTCGAATTTCGTTTAACTCTCAATATTTTTTACAACGGACACTTAACCAGTTTGTTAAAATTGATATACTGTCATTGCCTCTAATTTGAAGAACTTATCCTGAATCTACATCTAATTAAGTAACCCGCAAATTATTCTTATTTCAGGCTTTGAAAAAAAAAATGAATAATTTCAATAAAATTAACAAGCATGCCACATCCAAGCTGTGGTATGTCTTAATTTTACTGACATTGATAAGATCTATTGTGGCCGCTGATACCACTACTTTGCAAGGGCTTGCTCCCAGAGCTATTAATCATCCAACAATTACCAGAAAATGTTCAACTGCAGTTAGTAAAACTGTTACCAAAGATCCGGTGACTACTTTATACCCCTCCTCAAGCGATCTTTGTTTCTGTGCTTGTGATGATGATGAAGTTATTGATACAAGTGAGAAATTGGTTCAATTAGCTCACGTCTGTGTTTGTGAATGTGAAGAAATCGGTTATGATGATGAAGGTGCATGTGAACTTACTGAATTTACCACTACAAAGACAGTTGAAAAGACTGAAACTAAATCTCAACCATCACCTTCTGAAATTTCGTCCTCTCTAAACTCCTCCCATGTTTCAAAATCTTCCAGTTCTCCAGTATCATCTAGCGCTGCCGCTTCCACTTATACTTCAGAATCGAGTAGTGCTCCAGGTACTTCTGGTGCTCCAGTCACTTCAGGCGCTCCAGGTACTTCAGGCGCTCCAGGTACCTCTGGTGCTCCAGGTACTTCAGGTTCTCCAGTCACTTCAGGTTCTCCAGTCACTTCAGGTGCTCCAGGTACTTCCGGTGCTCCAGGTACCTCTGGTGCTCCAGTCACTTCAGGTGCTCCAGGTACCTCTGGTGCTCCAGGTACTTCCGGTGCTCCAGTCACTTCCGGTGCTCCAGGTACCTCTGGTGCTCCAGGTACTTCAGGTTCTCCAGTCACTTCAGGTGCTCCAGGTACTTCAGGTTCTCCAGTCACTTCCGGTGCTCCAGGTACTTCAGGTTCTCCAGTCACTTCAGGTGCTCCAGGTACTTCAGGTTCTCCAGTCACTTCCGGTGCTCCAGGTACCTCTAGTGCTCCAGGTACTTCAGGTTCTCCAGTCACTTCAGGTTCTCCAGTCACTTCAAGTTCTCCAGGTACTTCCGGTTCTCCAGTCACTTCAGGTGCTGAAGGTTCTACCACTACTCCAGTCACCTCCGGTGCTCAAGGTCCATCAAGTTCGTCATCTTCCATTTCAGTTGTTACTTCCAGTTCCTCAGTCTCTGGTAGTGCGCAAGTTACCCCTCCACCATCAGCTACTGGTGGTTTTGGTACCAGCAGCAGTTCACGTCCACCATCGCTTGAGTACGAAACTGTTGTTCAAACTGTAACCAAAACAAGTATCTACTATTCTACAATAACCAGTGTTAGAATTATCACTCATCCCAGAGTATTAGTTAGATAAATGTAGTTTTTAGCTCTTACCCAAATTGTTTGCTACAACACCCTAATTAAGAAAAGTTTTTTGTTTCCAGTTTGTTAATTAATATATTTTCTCTTTATTCTAGAATCTTTTGATAGAGAGATCGTAATTCTGCTAAAGATTTTTTTTCAATATTTTTTGTTTTTGCTTTATCATTCAGAGGCGGTCTTTCTCTTCTCAAATTCTATATATTAGTTGAATTTTTTGTATATGCTATTATTTTCCTTCATAATATACACCAATATATACTTAGAGTAGGAAAAAGTTTATTATAATTTAATATGTGTAGTAGCTTTTTGATCGCGATGCCGTCTTTGCTTCTATTCTCCATCGATAACTAAGGCGATGTAGTTTGAATTTCCTGTTGTGCTTCTTATTTTATTTAAGTTCAATCCTGCTACTAAAAAAATAATTACTTTACGACATCTTGAAGAGAAAATATACAAAGCTGAACTGTCTTCAAAGAGAGAAAAGTTCAAACCTGAGGTAAAAATACCCTTATTACATATTATATAAATTTAATACTTAGCTTATCATTTTATACTACATTTCTACGCAATTATAAAAGGTCTAAGTACGTTGGAAGGCATAGCTTGCATAGCTTTATACCTTTTTAGCAAAATGGAACATTGAAGTTTAAATAGTATAGTAATACAAGCTTCTACCTTTAGTTCTTGTCCTAGCGATGTGGTTTCATAATTTATGAAATAGTAATGAGATTTGATCAGCACTTCCGTAAAAAATCTTCAGAATGAAAAGATTGCTTAACACTGGAGTTTCTATTTATTTATATCTTTTTGCTTTATTTATGTGGAAGGATCATATAAGGTAATAATCCTTGCTCTACTAAGAGTTATAACAATGTATGAAAAAAAATAAGTGCTTAATGCAAACAATTTTTCCAATTGGAAATCCTTGTCATATTATAAAATACATTTCAGTGTAGCAAGTGTAATATAGTATACTCTTTAACAACACTACCGTTATTTGTAGGTACCCTTGCATTTTATTCTAACACTTTGTAAAGTTTTCTCATATTTTTTGGATTGTAGTTTTTCGTCTGATAAATGCATGTCAGCAATATCGTTACTTAAGTCAGTCTTTTTGAACTTCTTAGTATTTTTTAGTTACGTTTTGTTACTAAAGGTTAATTAGGTCTTTCAAGTTCCTCCCTTCTATATAAGAGTAGTACACAAATAATGTACATAATTTGTCATTCATTTCATTGCGAGTTCTTTATTCTTGCTACCTAGATTGTTCGTTAAAACTAGGTAACAGGATTTTGGCTAAGAAAAACAGGACAGAATTTTGTGCCGTAATTGACATAACATCAAAACCTAGAGAGACATTAACCTAGAGCAGTCGAAAATGTAAAATATTCAAAGAGGAAGCAATAACCAAAAAAATATACACCATGACTGTAGTTTTTGAATATATTTATCATGATGCTGAACACATTATTAGGTTATAAATTGATTATAGACAAACTGGGACATATACCAATGGTAAGTTAAAAGGTGTTCTACAGGATACTGCCAACTTGAAACTACTAATTTAGAAATTAATACGAAAGAAAAGATTTTTAATAAAGATTTTATTTTTGGATTTAAATAACTATATATCCATTGATATATCTTGCCAATTTGAAGTCAATACAAATGATAAGAAATAAAGAACTGTTCAGTAAAAATCCAAACTAATTAATTAACACAAGTAGTACCACTAACCTTTAAGTAGGAACCCAAATTAAAAGCAATTTGGAAAAAGTTTGCAATATTAAGAGTGTAACCTAAATCGAAGGAGTCAACTTTAGAAACGGTGGTACAAGTGTTTCTGAAATGAGTGCTAACACCGTGCGTGTTAGTGTAAGTAACTTTGTGTTCATCTGAACCCCTTTGGAAAATATCTGGGTGAGAAGTCTTCATACCAACAACACCAACGTAAGTGTTACCACCGTCTAATGAAGAGTAAGTGTATTCCTTTTCAGTAGCAGCAACCTTAATATAGAATAAACCACAGTTTAATAAGAAACTTTGACCGCTGACAGATTCGTGGTTAACACCAGCAAAAGCTCTAGTGTTGTAAACCTTACCGTTACCAACAGTTGGACCACAGAATTCAATACCCTTTGCTTCGTTAGCAGCATAAACAATTTGGGAGCTGAAATCATGTTTACCAGCAACCTTAATAGCACCTTCATTGTTAAAAGTAGCAGCTTGTGGATGGCCTAAGTATAAGAAACCATGACCTTGATCAACCTTTAAGTCGGAGTCAAAATCTAAAGTACCGTAGTTGTAGAAGTTCTTATTTGGAGCTAAAGTGAAGTTCTTTGGTTGGTAGTTAGCATGGGGAGTGAAAATGGAAGAGGAAGAGGCAATGGTGTTGAAGTAAGTTGAACCATGGTTGTAGAAGTTGTCTGGAGCAATCATAAATTCGGAAGCATCACCGGTTGGGGCAAGGTTTCTGAAGTACATGTTACCACGGTTATTGACAGTACGGCCACTACCAAAATCAACCTTGACAATACCTTTGACAGAATGACCTAAAATGTCAAGGGAACCACCGACCATGATGTTTAAGTCACCATTAAAGGCGAAGTTAGAACCGTCTTGGATCTTCAAAGTGCAACCGGAATCAATAATGATATCTTCGTTGAAGATTTGATCACCGAAAAGAGTAAGACTCTTAGTGACATGTAAACCTAGGGAAAGTTTGATTAAACTTAATAAAATCAAGATTAAGTTTAATCTTGAGGTGTTCTTGTCAAATTTCATTTTGAGTTGATTTGGTTGCTTAAAGTGCCAACTGAGCTAAAAGGTTTTGGGAGTATTTTGATGTTTGAACTATAAATATTATTAGTTACAAACTTGTGTTAAATTAAAACGAATGATTGCTCTATTTCTTTTTGAAGATGAAAAGTACAAATGTAGTTGTTTTAATAACTGTTCTTGTTGGATGGTTTTTTATGAATAAAGGAAGAGCAAAACGAAATCAATTGCCAAAACCCATGTCCTTTTATATTAATTTTTTAATAAATATTTATTGGCAATATGGTTTTATTCATAGTACTGCATATCCCATTTAATCTATAACCTATAAGATCATGCGAAATCATTTTGGTTTCAGCAAATTCTTTAGAATAAACACCTACCATATTAAACAGTATAACTGCGTCGACACATCATTAGAAAAAGATAAGATACATGCAAAAAAAAAGATCGCTATAGTGTACGCATTAATGCATACTATAATGCCACTAATTAAAAGTTATAAAATAGCAATCACAGTCCAATATTTGTAAAACAAAGATATTCTCAAGCAACCGCTAAGTTTGTCTTCTTAAACCCAAATAACTAACTAACTGCATCTGCAAACAATCTATCAAAATGCTGATTTAATTACTAATATGGAGATTGCCTACAGTATTATGAATCCTTCGGTATCCATAAATAGAAAGTTGCAAAATGTAAGTTTCCTTTCAGAGTTTAAAGAAAATCAAAACTTTTTCTATACATGAAAGTCAATAACTTGCTCTTTGACTTGCAGAATTTGAAGGCAATATCCCAGGAGGCATTCCTAATTAGGAACTGCTGAAATCCAAAATTTTGAACCCTTTTTGCTCAATGTAGACGGAATATCACTTTTAAAGCAAAGATCCGATCATTGGACCCTGATGTAAATTGGATAACTAGGTTCAATAGTCGGGGATAATTTTTGTTTGCCTATTTTATGTTTGTCATCAAGATCTATATATGGGGGCTGCAAGCTATATCATTGGCATGTGAGTTCGTTTACAAAATGGAATGCCTCCATGTTAATGTAACCTTTTGTAATATTTTGCTTGCAGCAAATCAGAGATGCCGTATGTGTGTGCTTTCAAACATTTGGATATGGTTTAGCGGTTTTTCGAAACATAACAACAATATCAGGAGGTACTCTTTACCGTGGAATAACAGCTCAAAAAAAAAACCAAGTCTCTTAATAGCTAAGATATCGAATGCAGATAGATGAAAAATGCACCATGCTGTAACGAATAGATGCGTCGGCGTTAGCAAGCTAAGCTATGCTAAAATCATCTTACAATACAGAACATACTGTGATTTGATATTCACTAGTACAAGCCAAAAAAAGGCCTTTCACAAGATTGTATACCCTATACATTATCTTGTTGTTGAAACTTTTCAATGATAAGTAGCCAATTAAAGACAGTGTCGTTTAACATTTACAATTCTGATCAAAAACTGGTCTGAATAAGGTTTGAGGCCATATTTAAATTACTCTTTGTTTATCCCAAATTTTGCTTGTTTTTTGAGACAGTGCTACAGTAAGACTGTTAATAGTCATTGCAAACATTTCGTTTATTTTCCAAGATTGATAACTATATTTCGATGTTTTTCCAGTATTTGAATAACTTTTATTCTCAGGACTATTCGAAACAATGCTAATCTCTTTTAATATATGGTCTTCTATACTTGGCCTCGTTCCTAAGAAATTGCAATTGTGGTAATTTTGCAATACTATGTTGTAAGAATAGAGATTGATTAATCTTGACTGGGCGTTTCTACAAGAATAACTGAAATTCTGGGAAAAGTCAAACATTCGGAAAGACAGATAAAAACCTGTTACATTTGTTTTTCTAATGTGTTGGGGATTGAAGAACCATTAGCTTGATTGCTGCATAAATTTAAATGTTATGTTTTACTCAACACTTTTGCTAGCTTTCAATCCGAATGATTTTCCAATTTGTTCCAAGCAGCTTTTCTTCTCCGAAAATTTAACGAAATGTAGGAAACCTAATATACAATAGGCACTTTGTTTCCTTCCATTAGTAAAGCAAACGAAGGATTGAATAATGCGAGATGCCATTATTACATCAAATTGACCTTCAACTTGCGCTTTGCTTTTGATACTAGCAATGGCTGACCTCCGCAAAGTCGGATTCGCAAGATATGAAACAATTTTTATAGGATCAAAGTTCATAAGTGTATTTCTTCTTTTACTTCATCTCTTTATGATACTATAGACGCTTATTGGCTCTTTACTTGGAAGAACAAAAATAAGATAAAGCAAAAATAGTTCAAAGCTTACACTGGTTTTTCTACTTAACACCACTTCCCTCATCATAATTTTTTAATTATAGATCCATACAGAAGCATTAACCATACACCTTTCTTTTTGGAGGATTGAAATCAGAATAAACTATGTCGTGTTCATTGCCAATAAAAAAAAGGAAATAATTCATTTTTACCCCAGTTTTTTTAGTACAGGATATCAACTCAGAAATAGATAAGGAATAAGGCTCATTTCCTTTAACGTAGTTAGGACCTCAAAATAAATTATCTAGAATTTAAAGAGAAATCTTAAGCTTGCTTATGTTTCTACATAGTATATTAGTATAAGCAATAAGTAGGCCAATGAAGGCAGGGTTTCATTTACTTAGTTTTTGCTACTTTAGGCTTCATATATTATGTTCTAATTCAATGGAAGTACATGGTAAACAGTTGATACTTTTCTTAAATCTCTCGATACAATCAAAACTAAACTTTCAGAAAGCTTTCTTATTATTGTAGTCACTCCTTTTTAACGATTTATAAGGTCTACTACAGTATTTTCTTAAAAAAAAAGTTAAAAAAAAATAAGATTTTGGAAATTGACTATATATTTTGGGGAAATATCCTTTCGAAATGTTAACTTGTCGTTTAGCAAAATTGAAAATGATTCCATTATCCTAATTTCAACATAGTTAAATAAATATAAATAAGGGAATACGCATATACATATTCTTTCATTGGAAACTTCAACAATAAGACCTCAACAGTTATAAAACCTTTGCAGAAAAAATCAAAATAGTTTATTGTTTATCGGAGTTTCCAAAATATTTTCTCTTTCATTAAACAAAGGCTTTGCAAATTTGCAAAAGACTGCGTATTTACAGCATGTACAATTAACATTCAAATAACGATCTTTTTATCTGATTTTGTTCTTGAAACGTCTCTAGAAGCCACTGGATTGCAAGACTTTTTCACAAGTTGTTGGCTGATGTGCTGCAAATTCACTGCTTTTTTCAATGAATTGTACTTTTCGAATCTACTTAGGTTTATGACAGTTCTTCTGCTCTTCTATAACTACTCTGAATAATTGAACATTTCTATTTCTGCAGAATTTATCTCGAAAGGAACACAAAATAAATGTCGATAGGACAAAAGCTTCAATAATTTAAAAATTTGTTTTACAACTTTGTTTGATCAGCCTTGATAAAAAACACTGAGTTTAATTGTTAAGCGCGGTGACAGCAGTTGAAATGTCTAAGAAATAGAATAAAATCATTTTTGTATAAATAGTTTGATTTTATTCGAAATGAAACAAGAGCGCTCTATTTACGTTCAACCTAAATGTATCATTATTCGAGGCTCTTATTTTGACAATTACGATATAAATTTGTGTTACCCAATACGTACTTTTAAGCTGTTGAAAAACACAACAAAATTAATCGGTCCAAAATTAGGACATCTTGGCAGCAGAGGAAATTATTTGGTTCGAAAGGTTTCTAGAGATAAGATATTTTTGCTTTATTCAAGAACTGTGTATCCTTTCTCACAAGTCAGATCTGTAAGGTAGTGTTATTCTTAGAGTTTTTTAAGTGACGAAAAACTCCTATGTAGTCGAAAAAGTTTACAAGCATTTATACTAGTCCTTTTCGATTTGAACAATGTTCTGTTGAATTTTGGGAAAAACCATAGCAAAGTTTTCAAAAGCAGCCAATTTACAAATGTTACTATTTATATGTATTGTGAGAAGTAGTTGAATGAAAGATACGAAGAGATAATTTGATGTTATATTACAACTAGTAAGGTCTTTTGAAATTAATTCCAGAATGATTTTGAGAATAGACAAATTGTTTTGTGTTGATTAGCTTTTTTTTGATTCAAATACTTAATATTGAATTGGCTAACTAACAGTTGAATACACCCACAATAAAAAATTGAGGCACACCAAATAGTCGACACAGAGTAAAAAGTAGTCGAAGCATCATATTACTTTATTGTTCTAAGTTCTTCTTATCAAAAAAAGCTAATCATTCTGTCCATTGTCAGAGCTTCCTGCTTTCAGGAATTTTGCGACTAACGGCGCAAAGTCTTTTCAATATATGTTTCATTGTTTTAGTCCACATTCGTGACGTATCTACCCAAATAGATACAAGTTGTTCAGTCAGTCAAAAGAAGGCACATCAAGCGTAGCCTTAAGGAAACAGTTATGTACGTATTGAGTCGCTCATCCCGGGGTTAAACCAGATACGTTAAATTGTAGACCGGGACAGTAATTGAGACGGCTTGTTGAATGCGGAATGCTTGTAAAAAAGCGAATTAGCAACAGTCGCGGCTCGGAAATGATGTGGGCATTTCAGAAACGGAGATGGAGACGGAAAATAAAACGGAGACGGAACAGAGTTTCCATAAAGTTATAATGAATAAACATACACCATCATTCTCTTATCATATTAGCTGAACCAATTTGAAAAATAAGGTACTAACCTGTCAAAGTTTTTGAACATAAAAATGTTATACAAAACAAATGACCATTGGATGTTTTTTCTTTTTAGATATTAAGATAACAACGATATTAATTATATGTCTTCGAACTAAAAAAAATTAAAACACATTGCCATAAACGAGAAACAATGGTCCATTTAGAGGCTTCAAAAGAAAACCTATAGGTAACAGTAAACCAATCAAAGCTGGCATTATGGAATTGAAAAAACCTGCCATTGAGAAGATTAAGAGCTAAATCTGGCCATATCCCAAATACAGATCAGTCAGTGAATACTATGACTAGAGATCGAATAAGCAAGGAACTTTACCAATATCTGAAGCAGCTATTATTTTTTCACAAGCAGGTGCTTTTGAAGATGCCCCAGAAATTTGGTTCGATGAACAAGTTGAAGCATGGAAACCAATTATTAAAAAAATTCATGGCAACAATTCCATTATATTCATCCAAACTAGGGCATTTAGGTAGAATCGCCTTCCCTCCTTTCCAAAAGAGAGATGGGTTCCTGCATCTGATAATGTCTATCTGGACAATACTACTCAAGAACTTGCAGTTTATGCGAAGACTCCTCAGTATGGTTTAACTAAAGATGAAATCAAATCGATTGTTGCAGATTTTACTAGGGCTGCTGAAATTCAATTACAGCTTGTTTAAATTGTGTAGAGATCCATTTAGCCTTTGGTTTCCTGTTAACTCAATCCTTAGATTCAGCTTCTAACAAGAGAAATGATAAATATGGTGATTCTATAGCAAACAAGGCACACTTGACTTTGAAAGTTGTTGATGCTTGTATCAGGGCTATTGGTGCAAATAAAATTGACAAATAAAATTGGCATTAGACTAACCATATAGAACAGATATAAGGGTATGTCTGGGTCTAATGACTCGATGTTATTTGCTACATATGGAACTTAGAGCTGAAAAGGGTGATATGTTCATTTCGTGGAACATCTTAGTGCAGATCCATAGTCTGCAGAATTTGAAGGTGTTGATATGAATGGTAGTAATGAATTTGCACCAAGTGTCTGAAAAGGAATTTTAAGAAATCAGGCAATTTAGCTATTGATCCTGATGCCACTGCCTGTTTGGTTGAAAATGATAATGTTTTAATGTTTTATGGTAGATTTGGATTTATAACCCTCATTTACCAGATAGATTAGAAAAAAGGACTGTCATTAACAGAATATGACAGAAGTACTTTCATGAGTGACGTCAGAAAAGGCTATACTGATTACCCATTTTTTAAAGATGTTGAAAAAAAAAAAAATCCTGCCTAAGCTTTTTTCTTTTTTCTGATAGCATTATATAAGTTATAAAAGTACTAGTATCGACGGTTGTAGCATTTGTGTTTGCGTTCGTGTTAATTTGAGATTCAAATGTAACTTGTTATCTTACAGCATGACTTTTAAAAGGGAAAAGTGTTCCGAACACATATTTATATCTAGCATAAATAAAAAATTAGAATTACGCTGCAGAAACAGTTAAATAACAGCTAAAAATTTCCTTTATTGACTTGAAATGTTTGGCAAAAGTCGACTAAAAATTATTTAAGTGGTATTTAATTCTGACCAACGAACAAGAAGTAGTTTATTGTTCAGGTCGTGTGCACTCTGACGAAAGTCATGTCAAATCTTAACAGATCCTGACATAAATTGCTCACTGAAAGTTGACAAAGACACAGCGCAAGGATTTGTTCATTTGCATGCAAGGCGTGTTTTGATTCTTTAGTTGTGATCTTTTTCGGTAGTAGACACATGGATACATATGATGACATTAAGTTTTTAACTTCCTCAGTAGCCAATTTTAATCTTTAATACGTAAGCCAAGATGATGTTTTGCTTCTAATTCTGAGTTGGAGTTCCAGCCGACACCTATCCTTGCCTTAAGAAAAGCCCTTCACTAAAAGCGCCTTAGCATAAAAGAACAATGAAAAATTAAACTTTTAATGTTAGTTTTTCAAATAAGATATATTGAATGCTTTTAAAGTGAATATGAATGAAGTTTAATTAAAGTTTTGCTTGCCTTGGGATATTTATTTTGCTACGAGGAATCTTTTACAAGAACCGAAGCAACCTAATATATGAAATACTACTTCTAGTGCTTTATACCACTTTGTTTAAGCTCTGCTTCTTATTTCCGTATGAACGCACCCTTTAGTGTTCATACTGATTAAGCCGTGATATTCAATGCTATTTTGAAACATATATATGTTGCCAGAAGTAATATGAATTTTTAATTTGATCTCAAAATTTCCATCTTATTGCTTCGTGCAAACAAAACAAAGCTATCTTCATTTTTGTGCTTATTGAAGATGTAGCTAAACAATTTTTACTTAATATTATATATATCATATACATCATATAATTCTACCAATGTCTTGCTTTAAAAAATTATCATTATCAAGATTTGATATATATATTTATAGTTTTATATATATTTATAATTCTATACATCTTATAATTTTATATATCTTTATGATTTTATATATAACAATATTAGTTATTATACTACTTTAGTTTTCATTATCTCAACGTCAGTTTATTATTAATCAGTACTTTAAATTAATAATTTCAGGAGTACTGTGGAAGGCAGGGGGAAAATACAATGAGAAAAAATAATTCTAAGCCATTCCTTTGTTATTTGTGCCTTTGAGCATCATACCAATAGGTGCCACGTTCATAAACTGCACAAGTAAAGGAAAAATTGAAAAGGCTAAAAAAAGTACGCCTGCATAATACCACTGTCATCGACACAATATCTTCGAGAACAATATGTCAATGGAACATAAAGAAAATGACTCCTCTTCTCTTTGTTTGCTTCCTTGGTTATAATAAGTGGCTTAACCGACTGAAAAATTGTATTTAACTTTTTGATAGGTTTCGAAAAGAGTTAAACTTTCAAAATATAAGCCTTCTACAAAGTCAAATAAGCCACCTTACAGAAATCAACATATAAAAAGGAACACGATAAGATAAACCAATTGCTTCAGTATGATATTATTTACTTGAAGAAAGTCCAACAATTTCAACAAAGCAAAAATCAACATCTTCGTAAAATGGCTAAAATAAATATTCTAACACTTTCATTACTTTTTAATACGGTAATTCCTGCTCCAGTTGTCGAGAAAACAAAAACAGATGATATTTCTACGGTAAATTTGCTCTCAACTAGGACAATGCATAAACAGAGAAGCGTAGTTAGCACCGGGAACACTGATACTTTACCACTCAAACGCCATGCAATTGCTAGTTCTGCTGTTATCAGTACAAAAGATAAGAATAGTGAAAATGAAGAAAACATTGATGGTGATAATGATGATGGCGACTGGTTCTCTGATGCAGTTGATGAATTTCTATAGTTCTGATGGAGATGGAGATGGAGATAGAGAAGATGAAGATGAAGATGAAGAAAATAAAGAAGATGAAGACGATGAAGACGATGAAGACGATGAAGACGATGATGATGATGAAGAAGAAGAAGACGATGAAGAAGAAGAAGAAGAAGAAGAAGAAGATGATGATGATGATGATGAAGACGATGTTTTCTTTTCAGCCTTTTGAACTATTTTCAACTTAACAGATTTTAATCAATGTGCTAGAAGAGATGGTCTCACTACGTGCATATTTAATGCTACGAATTTCAATATTACTGAAAATAAAATTCAATTAACAAGTAATTTCAACAACGCAAAAAATGTAAACGAATTGTCTTCGAATGCTACTGCAATATTACCTATTTTATAATTTATTTATTTGATAATTTCAAAGTTTATTTTGTTTGAAAACTTTCAGCTGATCCATGTTCCTTTATAGTCACTAGATAAATAAGAGAAGAATCTCTTTTCAAAATAGCAATTTATGTCATCTCAATAATATTCAGTTTCTGTGCAATTGGAAAATCTGGTTCTGAGACGCTTTTTCTCTCTCTTACCATGCAATTTTACCAACTCAACTTAGCACACAAAAAAAGCTACGTTAACAGTCTTGACCAACTTGTATATATTTGCTTCTTCTAACCACGATCGGTTTCCAACATATACATCCTTGTACCAGATTTAGAGCAATGCAGCTTACTATTATTACAGGTTTGAAAAGGAAATACCCCGTTGGACCATTAAGACTTTCTTCCTTTGTTATTGCTTTAACGTTGATTACACGCTATTTAACTTTACTAATTAACAAAAGCATTGGTCTTATTTGTGATAGATATCATAGTTGTCTTATTAATCGACTTCACAGGCATATCCTTTGTGCATGTGGAACTTCTTATGCAGTCGATGAGGGTAAATACCTTGCATTTTGAAACAATGTCATCACTGTCACTTACTTTGATAAGGATGTTCAAAATGATCAACAGATCAACAAATGCTAAAAACAATGACCATTTTGAAGTATTTGCAAAAGAACAATGATGGAAGGTAGATAAACCTTGGTCTAGTATATATTGATGTAGAAAATATTTTTTGTTAGCTAGAAAACAGAAAGTACACTTTCAATCAATTTTCATTCAACATCCTTCTATCAATTTTTGCAATAACAGGTTTAATATTTTTTGAAGATGAAAACTTAGCCACTGACAGATAATAGATGGTTACTGTACCGTTTATCATCAGAAAGACTCATTTCATTGCGTAATTATCAGTACCTTAAAGACGCAAGTTTTCAAACCTGAAAAGTATGTAGGATTTCCTCAAATTCAAGACCTAACTGGCAATCATCCTTTAATGTCACATTGAAAATTCATTGATAAAAATTTTTTTTCGAAATTCTTGAACACTTTACAAAATGTTTAACATTAATATGGCATTTGAACTGTGAGTAATAACTCACTACTTTACTCTACAGCCGTAGTCAACTGTCGTTGTCTATGCTATGTACGCTGCCATTCATTGAAGCTACAAAGGAAGGAGTGTCCAACCGTTACTTCGAGTTTTAGTACCCACATTTCAATACTAAAAGGTTTATGAAGCACCGTGTCTTAATTCTCGTGCAAAAACGCATCATAGAGTTGCTCTTTCTCTAGTTTATGACAATCAAACCCATCCATTTTGAAAGTTTGTCTCCAATTTTTAAGCATCAAAACGGTATTTTGTAAACCTAAATCGTTGAAAGTTCCAACAAAAACATCAGCATCCATCTTATCTCCCGTTACCAAGCTGGTCTCTTTATGGAATTTATCCATATTTTGAACTTTTAAATGACTTCCAAAACTCAACCCTCTCACCATGTCGGCACACAATGTTTTATTAGGAACAAAAATAAATGAGACCACCTGGTTCCTTAATTTATTACTCATTGCAATTAAAGGTAGCTGAAAACAAAGTGTTTTCCCAAAGTTTGAAAGTGCTTGAATAGGATTAAATGTGAAGCACCCATATATATTTCAGAACAAAGTAGATTTTGACTATTCCTAAACTCAAAATCAGAACAGTAAATGCAAATTACCAGCTCAGAGAATATCCCCCATTGATGGTTTTGAATCAGCATATATCGACCTTTCGATAATATTAGTAACTACTGTTGCATTGGAGGTAGCGTTAATTTTTCCAATAATATGGTTGTAAATAGCATCATTAGAATTGAAGTAAAAATGTTGCTACAAATAGCAATGGTTAATAGGCTTTCTCATATCCTCACCTCCAGTATAAACTGGAGCAAAAGAATCGCTTCCGTAACTGACCTCCCATAGTTTCGAAAGCAGCAAAATATTTTTCGAAGTTTGGAGTAAGGTTTTATGATGTTCAAATGCAACTGATTCATCTTGGGTCAATCTATCTAAAAAACCTTTATTGAGATAGTTTTCAACAGTAGATTTAGTGAAAAGAGGTTAAGGGATCACAACAAGGTTGATACTGTGAATTCTAGACTCAAACAATGGAAGTAAGCTTTTTGCTTTTATTGAAATGTAGTAAAGATAGAAAAATAGTTACTAGGTTGATCAAAAAAGTAATGTTTTCTATCTTTACCATTATATTTAAACTGCAGAATCTCCCAAAATCTATATGGACCAGGGCATATGACCAAAATTAGCCAACTAAGATAATGTAAACAATTGGTGATACAATCGATGACCTAATCCCAGTTTTCACCTTCATCAGGTAAAAAATTGGATATGATACCGATGGAAAATAAGCTTAGTAGTGACTTTTCTTTTCCATGAGAGAGTCTGGAATAGGCTGAGAAAAAACAATTCCTTCGTCAATAGAACTCATGTTGTAAAGGTATGATTATAAAGTTTCCAATTCCTTTTCGAAGGAGGATTTATGGAAGGTGGAAAACTTTAGCATATTTGCTTTATTGAATGGAATACCATTGACATTTATTGTACCATCAGCATATTTCTAATACCATAATTACCACTAGCATTTTCCTCCATGCAACCTAAATGGTAAGCAGATTTGTCCCATCTCCAGCCACATGTTTCGTCGGGAAATGGAAAAGGCTATTGAGTGTTGAATTATAAGACATATCTGTTTAATCGTCCAGAAAGTAGCATAGATAACTACTTGTTTAATTGCATCGAAAATTTTTCTAATCTCGTTGATTTCGTGCAATACAGGAATATTATCAGTGGAATTTAAAGAAAACACCAATATAGTCGAAAATACCAATATAGTTGAACTTGACTTCGTCATTTCCCAAAAGCTTGCTAAAGAATTGAGAATGTTTTAGAGCGATAGTTTCAAAATCTGATCTGTCGCAATCAAGCAAACAGTAGTATATTCCACTTTTATAAATTTAAAGAAGAGATGTCTTAGTTCTATATTTAATAAACCTTTTTTATTGCACAGATTAAATACTGTTTGAGTTGGTTAATAATTACTTAACATATGCCCGAGTAAAACTCCTTACTAGGGTTCATTATGGATTTATTATTGCGGACTGAGGTTACTTCGAAAAGATTAAAGTTGGTATTTTGATATATAATAGTAAATATTAAGTCGTAGTTAGAGCTGAAAAGGTCTGAAATAGTTAACTTCACCATAAGACACATCAGATTTGTGTTGCAATGACGTTAAGTTCCATATAGTGAAAGACACGACTCGGGTGATCCTCTTAGGCCATGTTACCAAACCCTAATAAAGAAGAAAACTTCTGAAATTATAGCCCTATTTAGGTGTTTTGCATAAAAAATCGCTTTTTTTCAAATTTTGTATTGAGGAGAAAAGTGAAAAATTCTCATTTTATTCAATTTAATCAACACTTTTTAATAAGGCAGCCGTAATTCGTGTGTTAAAGATCAGTTTTCAGACTTGGGGAAATCAGCAAACTGTCTTCAGATGAACTCTGCGTACAATGATGAGCAATCATAAAACACAATTTGTATATGTATTCAAAATGAACTATTTCTCAAATTCATATCGCAAGTAAATTATTCTAGAACGAACAATATCCTTATAAACAGTTTTTAATTTTGCAACCATCAGAATTTAATAACAGTTTTGGCGATCTGCTTTATTAATAGAATAGGGGAATATCTCTTGATTCATTCAAAATGGGGTTTCAAATTTTGAATCTCAGAAGATGGCACTTGAGAAGCAAGACAACTTTGAGAGTGGTTGACCTGAATGTCATAAAAACCAGCAATTTGACACCTCAAACAAGCATTCCAGTCAATATCTTTCAACCACAAAGATGCCTCGTTCAAACCAAAATATGGGATATCCCACTTATTAGTGACCAAGTTCAAAACATAACCTGTTTGACGGATCCTGCCAACCATTTGTAAATAGTCGACGCATATTGTGGTAAAGTCCACAATACACACAAAGTTGACTGAAGAACAATCTAAACCATTAGAGATCAGTTTGGTTCCCAAAATACAACTGGTTGGAGAAGAAGGATTCCCAAAATTATTGAACACATTTCTTTTAGCAATTACTTCAGCGTCAGAGTAAACCATATCTATTCCACCAGTCTGTTTTACTAAATTAAAAACAGAGATCATGATCCTTTATTGGAAAAAAAAACAGAGCTTTTGAAGTAGCAGTGTTTTCTAAGTAGTTCAAAATTAATTTTGCACAAGTTTTAACAATTTGATCAGATCTACAAGCTAAAACTTCTTGTACGGTCTTTGAATTTGGAATATCTCTAACATAATTCTTGTAGGAAGCGAATTCAATAACGTGTTTTTCAATTCCTCGTTCTTTTACAATGATGTCCACCATTAGTTCAGGCATTGTTGCTGATAATAAGATCACCTTTAAAAAGCTGTCCCATGAGAGATCACGGAACACGTTAAGTTGTCTAAAAGATTTTTCAAGAAGCAAAGTATGAGCTTCATCAATGACAAAATAACCTTTTTCTTTTTTTGGACCAAAAGTGCTTTTCCAGCTCTTGAACATTGTAGACAATTTGGTATTAACAAAAGAATCGAAGCACCCAACAAAAACATCAACCTTATCGTGATTATTGTTCAAACCTCCATCCAATAATGACACCTGTTCAACTACAAAGCCAGCCTTTTGTAGTTTGAGAATGGTGGTTGCCATTAAGGATTCATATGGCACAGCGACAAAGTGCACATATGTGAAAGGGTATTTCTGTTTTAAAACGAGCATCGGGATCATAAAAGTCAAGGATTTACCAAACGCTGTTTCAGCCTGCAAAGATAAAAGCTTTTTATCTGACATTGCAACGTCAACAGTGAAAGCAAGTTGGTCTCGACTTTTAAAATCAAAATTAGGGAAAAGATGCTCACCAGCAGTAATTAAATCAGAAAATTCAATATCAGGACGCTGAAAATCAACGTGGATGTTATTTTTAGTTATGGGTATTTTTGCAGTAGCGGTTCCCAACAAGTTAATATCCTTATCAATAATAAAAGCAAAATAGGACATAAATTTCGATTTTATATCACCATTCACTATTGATGGGGATAGCTTAATAGTTAGACTAACTTTTAACTTTAATTTCAAGTTATGGCACCATGACTCTAATCCATCGATATCCTTAATCCATTTTAATAAAAAGTCGTAACCACCATGCATCTCTAAATAATTTAGTTCCCTTTCGAAAACCGTTTTAGAGTGTAGCAACATAATTAGTAAGAATTCACTAATTAAATTAGCGGTTAGACTGCCTTCAGTAGAACACTGCGTACCGTGATGGTCAAGCA
Source organism: Grigorovia humatica (assembly GCA_030462875.1). Classification (NCBI taxonomy): domain Eukaryota; kingdom Fungi; phylum Ascomycota; class Saccharomycetes; order Saccharomycetales; family Saccharomycetaceae; genus Grigorovia; species Grigorovia humatica. The sequence goes on along the minus strand of JAMSGM010000119.1, from coordinate 711 downwards.
TAAAACACGATTTACATATTGTATTTGCGAGGTCTAGATCAAAAAACAAAACGTCCCTGAGATTCAGAGCGCAAAAAAATTCTTGTAAGTAAATTACTCTAGAACCAACAATATCATTAATACACTTTTTAAATGTACGACCATCAGAATTTAATAACAGTTTTTGCAGTTTGCTCAATTGGCGATCTGATTTATTACTAGAATCAGATAAAAGAGGAATATCTCTTGATTTATTTAAAATGGATTTCAAATCTTGAATCTTAGACGATAGCAGTTGAGAAGCAAGGCAACTTTGAGAGTGGTTGACCTGAATGTCATAAAAACCAGCAATTTGACACATCCAACAAGCATTCCAGTCAACATCTTTCACCAAAAAGATGTCCTGTTCAAACGAAAATATGAACCCACCCACTTATTAGCAACTAAGTTTAAAACTTCAGCTGTTTCATGGCTGCAAACAATATTACCAGCTCACTAAAAATACTAAATAAAAAGATTGTGAACACATCAAATAAAAATAGAAACATACAATAAAAAATCTTAAGGATAGGAGCAAAAAAAATTCATTGGATATAATTAAAACCTCACCAGCACCAGCAGACAGAAATACATAGCTTCAGTAAAAAAGATGAAAAATACCAAGAAATAAAAGGAAAATTTTTAAACACTAAGCAAGATTAACAAAATTCTCCTCATCGTCATCGTCGAGAC
>JAMSGM010000011.1:0-188377 GCA_030462875.1 Grigorovia humatica | reverse complement strand
ATTTTATATAACCAGAGACAAAAATACAAATATATTTTTCTTTTAAAATTGGTCACTAAATTATGAATTCTACTAATTCTAATTTTAATAACAAACAAGTTCATGGAGCAACGGTGTATGCTAAAAAAGGATTTATACTAAAATTATTAAAGCTTTCAAAACTTCAATGTCATACAAATGTGTAAACTTTAGCCTGCAAGAAAATCATAGTAACCTAGAGAAAACTCCTTTCAATGGTTATACAATAATTCGTTACATGTTGTGGTAATTTTCAGGTACCGCAGTTTAACTTTTCTTTCATTTTTTCAAAAGATGAAAGATTTTCATATTTATTATTAAACACTTTTTATTCCACCTTGTATTCCATATAATGAACCATACTTTTCTATAACTTTTGTTACATTGTTTCTTCACTTGAAATCTCACTTAAACACAACTCAGATATAACGTTATGTTGGAATATATGAGTAAATTGATACTAGCCAGCGTCAGTCATATATTTTATGAATTGTTTTATAAAGAGATATTTTTCTGTTAACCGGATTTTGTGAAAAATCCGCGATGACTTCGAAAAATGAAAAATATTTTCGTCTTTTATATATTACATTTTATATACATTTTAAGACAAGAAGTTCCATTTATAATTCTAATATGAGTAAACTCAACCAGGGATCTGGCAGGTTGCACTAAACGTTATATATGTCCTCGAACATATTATATTATATTATTTGAGTATTAGACCAGACACAATACTTAGGTGTTGCAAACTTTCGGGATATACTTACGATGTATACTTATCAAATTTCATCTATTTCTTGTTGGATTACTTTCAAATGTTTATAAAGAAAAAATATGAACATTGTCTTCAACTAAACAATAATAAGAAAGCGTATCAAACTTGAATACCATGATACCGCTGCTCTTTGGGGACACTACTCCTATAATACATATTTTTACATTTGCTTTCTATTTAGTTTGCAAGAATCTTCCATGACAACTACATTTTTGAGTGTAAAATTTTGAGCAAAGATGAAATCTGTAAAGTGATTTTGTACTTTTTTGGCAGATCAAAAAGTTTCTGAATTATACCTACTAGTTACTTAGATCTTCATCTTGAGATTCATTTTTTCCAATTCTTATTAAACCCTTAAATTTAGCAATTCTTTATTTAACAATTGTTTACGATGTTTTGAAAATTTTACGTTGTTGGTGGAGTTGATCAAAGATTACGATCGATTTATCAACAATAATAAACAATAAAATTATATATATAAAGTTTTCTTGAAAAGTTAGATAATTCCTATTTCTCGAAGGACAGTGTCATTTCAAATCTGAGCAACAATCTTTAAATCTGATTCATATCGCCAGATAATGATGTGAACTGACAAGATTCTTTTAGTACGGCACCAAGGTACGCAGCAATGTACATAGTACGTTTGATTGTTCTTGTATGATGTAGTTCTTTTGCACTTTTATGATGCTTACTTAAAATTAACAATCTTTTCTAGATACTAGAAAAATACTACAAAATATAAAACTTTTTATTCGGTGGAATCGAAATTATTACAACACTGAAGAAACAAGACGTTTCAGTACTTTTGAAGAGCTTTTTCAATAACTATAATACGTTTATTCACAACTTTATTGCCACAAAGTCAACATACCCCAAAAAAGGGTCTTCACTCCAAGGGAGCGTCACATGCCCAGGGAGCTCTTGTCATTTGCAGTTTGTACCCGTTTTTCAGTGGAAAGGCAGAGATCAGCAGAAACTACAAGATCCCATCCGCATGTGAATTTCTTAAAGCATTTCAGAAAAGAAATTTCAACTAGCAGATCTCTACAGTTATAATAGGGCACTGTTACGTAATGGTTTCCGCATATAGATATCGATGCCACACGGCAGATTAAGTTTGGAAAATAGACTTTTTCAATACCACAGGAATCCTTCTTCGTTGATCTTGAACCCTTAAATCAGTGGATCAACTATAAATTTGTTACGAATCTTTGCTGGCATTCAGTGATTTTTTTGGCAAAATAAAGTCTTTCTTATAAGTACAGAACAGCTTCTTATAGTTCAGCACTTTTGTCAACGGAAGTAGCTTTTATTCGTCCCGTATAACCAATAGTAATAAAAAATGGCAAAATTTTGGGATTCTTTTCAAGTTCATAACAAGAATAAGCATGAAAGCCATCCAGATATGTATGGTGGTAATCAATCCACTGTCACTGGTGGTAATACGAAATATCAATATTCCCGCGAGTATTATGACACAAAGAGTAAACCCGTTCCTGGCGTAATTGGTTCTGATAAAGCAGTTGTTGTTGATCCAGTGAGGAGAAGATCATCAGCTGCCAGTCAAGGTTCTATTGGTGATCCTTTATTAGGTTCAAAGCAATCTGCAAATGATACTAGCTTACCACAGGACCGTGGTCATGATACCACAAGGTCAGGTTATGGTAAAGATCAGAGTTACAGGACTAATGACATTTTGCAAGAATTGAACCCTATCACTAGGAGTGAAATTTCTAAATTGTCACAGAATGATTTCCAACAGGTATACAATGCGTTAAAGAGGGGTGAACCAAATAATAATGTGAATTTTTAAATAATCTTCGTTTAAGTAAATCGACTTAGTCCTTATTCAAGAGATCGCAAAGGGCAAAGGTTTAACTAAAAAATGACAAAATTACAAAAAAAAATTACTCCAGTATATAGTCTTACCTACTTTTATAATATATATACATTACTTCTATTACTTTTGCATGAATGCATGAAGATATCGTGCACAAACACGCAAGCAGTAAACTATGTAGTTTATGCCTCTGTTAACCACTGTTTCCCACTACTCTCTTAGCCGTGGAAGTGGGCCCAGTTGGGGAGCGACGGTGTTGTCCACGCCCGACTCCAGGCAAACTCCCGGCAGACTCCCGGCAGACTCCCTTCAAGATTAGAAGGGCTCGAGACTAGATGACCTCTAGACATAGAGAACTGCCACCGAAAACTGTCGGTACCACGACTGCCATGGCCTCCTCCAGGGTGACACATTCCCCACCGGCCCCCGTCCGGACGGTGACTCACGGTCTGCCCACAACGCGGAAGGTCCAGCCAGAGCCAGAAGGAAGCCCGCCAGCCACGCCCGCCGGGACGTTCCGCCGTGAGAGCAAGAGTCATCACGATCCGTTACCGGCCAAAATTTTTTCCATTTTTGATTCGAGCTGAAATTTCAATTTATCACTGATAAGATCTCTGTTTCTTCCATCAACACCACATTGTACACATTGAACTGATCGCTCACCAGCTACTCCTGCCCCAATAACACGATGTTGAGACAGCAAGTGACTAGAAACGTCTTGACTAAACGTTACATATCTAACATAACTTCACAGAGAACACTATATTCAATAGCGAATACTACTAATGCTAATATTACCAGACACTATAGCTCAATAACTAGAAAACTAAATAATCAAGGTAGACCAGCACCAGCACCAAGCTTCAATGTAGATGTCGATACTTCAATTCAAAACTCATCCAATCTCACCAATGAATCAACAAAGATTACATTAGCTGAAAAATTAAAGGCAAATCAAAAACTAGATAACTCATTTGTTGGGTTAACCGGTGGTCAAATCTTTAATGAAATGATGGCAAGACATAATGTGGATACTGTCTTCGGTTATCCAGGTGGTGCAATCTTACCGGTATATGATGCCATTTACAACAGTGATAATTTCAAGTTCGTTTTACCAAAACATGAACAAGGTGCTGGTCATATGGCTGAAGGTTATGCTCGTGCTTCTGGTAAACCAGGTGTTGTCCTGGTAACTTCTGGACCTGGTGCCACTAATGTTATCACTCCAATGGCCGATGCCCTAGCTGATGGTATCCCAATGGTTGTTTTCACTGGTCAAGTACCAACTTCTGCCATCGGTACTGATGCCTTCCAAGAAGCTGATGTCATTGGTATTTCTAGATCTGCCACGAAATGGAACGTCATGGTTAAAAACGTAGAAGAATTACCAAAGAGAATAAATGAAGCTTTCGAAATCGCAACTTCTGGTAGACCAGGTCCTGTCTTAGTAGATCTACCAAAAGATGTTACTGCCGCAGTTTTAAGAGATGCTATCCCAACTGCTTCCACTTTACCACCAATTAACTCAATAAATTCAAATGTTCCAAATAAATATTTAGATGATGCACTAAATAAATCTGCTGAATTAATTAACATGGCTAAGAAACCAGTTCTTTATGTTGGTGCTGGTATCTTAAATAATCCAAATGGTACTAAAATTTTGAAAGATTTGGCTGATCGTGCTCAAATTCCAGTAACAACAACTTTGCAAGGTTTAGGTGCATTCGATCAAGAAGATCCAAAATCTTTAGATATGTTAGGTATGCATGGTTCAGCTGTGGCAAATATGGCTATTCAGAATGCTGATTTAATCATTGCTTTAGGTGCTAGATTCGATGATCGTGTCACTGGTAATATTTCTAAATTTGCACCTGTAGCCAAGAAAGCTGCTGAACAGAATAGAGGTGGTATTATCCATTTTGAAATTTCACCAAAAAATATTAACAAAGTTGTTGAAGCTCAGGTGGCTGTGGAAGGTGATGCCGCTACTAATGTGGAAACACTTTTACCATCCATTTTCCCCGTTAAGGAAAGAAAGGAATGGTTCGATCAAATTAATAAATGGAAAGCCCAATATCCATATTCTTATATGACAGAAACTCCCGGTTCTAAAATCATGCCACAAACCGTTATTTCGAAGTTATCAAAGATCGCAAATAAGACTGGTAAAGAAGTTATTGTCACCACTGGTGTTGGTCAACATCAAATGTGGGCAGCACAACATTGGACTTGGAAACACCCACGTACTTTCATCACTTCTGGTGGGTTAGGTACTATGGGTTATGGTTTACCATCTGCAATTGGTGCTCAAGTTGCTAAACCAGATGCCATCGTTATCGATATTGACGGTGACGCATCATTTAATATGACTTTAACTGAATTAAGTTCAGCTGTTCAAGCTGGTACACCAATTAAAGTACTTTTATTGAATAATGAGGAACAAGGTATGGTAACACAATGGCAATCATTATTTTATGAAAATCGTTATTCTCATACACATCAACTAAATCCAGATTTCCAAAAATTATGTCAAGCTATGGGTTTGAAGAGTTTGAAGGTCAAAGAACAAAGTGAATTAGATAAGGCATTACATGAATTCATTAAAGCTGATGGTCCAATATTACTTGAAGTGGAAGTGGAAAAGAAAGTCCCAGTTCTACCAATGGTTCCAGCTGGTAAAGGTTTGGATGAATTCATCAATTTTGATCCAGAAGTTGAAAAGAAACAAAATGAAATTCGTCATAAACGTACTAATGGTAAACATTAAACCAAAGAATTTCAATGGATTAAAAAAAAAAGAAGATAAAAAATGAAACAGAATAAAATTGAATCAATTATTTATTCGTTGAATAAAGAACAAACAAAGTTATGAGCTGCATAACATTGATTCCAAATCAAAGACCTAGGAGACTAAAAAAAAACAACAAATTCTTCTTATTCCTGTATATTTGGTACATTACCTACTTAATTCTATATAACTACTTGTGATATTAATATTAATGTTTGAATGCATTTTTTGCAACTAATTTTATCCTTGTTTGTTTGTTTGTTTATTCTGATGACATCGATGGTTCAACTCCACAGTTTATTTATTTATTTACTTACATGATTTAATGAATATTTATTATAAATGTTATATAGTGATATACACAAGTGTCAATTTATTTTAGGCCAAAAACGTAGCAACAATATAATTAGCAAGATCTGCCTGATAGGATAGGGAACAACGAAACAGAAAGAAAACTAAAACACGGGAGTCCTGTACCTAAGGCAGATAAAAAAAAAGTCATACATTAATCAGTGAAATAACTGGTTCCAAAAACGCATTGATATTGATAAAAGTACGAATCCAATAGACCAATTAATCCAAGAAAATTTTCTTGTAAAATCTCTGTTAAAATTTGGTCTATTCTCTGTGAATCTTTGAATCAAATGACATTTTTTGGAGGTATATGGTAAATATCTCATTGCAATGGACCAATCCATCCAGAATGGTTGTTTAAAGACTGTTCTCTCATGGGTAAAAGTGTCGAATCCATATTGACCACCATAATTGCCAAATCCAGAGCTACCAATACCACCAAATGGGGTTTCTTGAATTCCAACATGAAGAATTGTTTCATTGATAAGAGCATCACCAGACCTTATACGAGATAAGATATGACTTATCTCAGATTGTGAATCAGAGAATATGTATTGTACTAATGGAGTATCAAATTTTGCAAGTATTTTTTCAATTGCTGCATCCAAATTGGAATATTTGATAATAGGTAAGATGGGTGCAAAATTTTCCTCTAACATGGTAGCATCATCCCAATTAATATCATAGATAATAGTTGGTGGTATAAATAAATTATCTTTATTTCGCGTAATATAATCCTTCTCCAAGAAGTTTTCATGATCGATTGTAGATGGCAATAAAAATTTACCATTAGAATCGAGTAACTTATCTATTGTCTTATCGTAGGCTGTTGCTGATATCATATGTGAAAATTGAATATCTCCATTACAGATAGGAAACATTTCATTTAAACAAATCTTCATCTCGGCCATTACTTCATCAAATTTTGATTCATGGACTAAAACAAAATCTGGTCTAACACATAGTTGACCTGAATTAACAAATGTTCCAAAGAAGAGTCTTTTCACTAAAATTTTCAAGTTTTGTTTCTTAGCATTTTCGGTAATGAAAAGAGGTGATTTACCACCCAGTTCTAAAGTAACAGGTGTTAAATTTTTACCAGCTTCTGATGCTATAATAGAACCGACTTTAGCTGAACCAGTGAAGAAAATATAGTCAAGATTTTGGCATTTTATCAAATGGCTTGTTTCTTCTTTACCACCATTGATAATAGATACCAAACCTTCTGGTAGTTGAGCTTTAGTGATGATTGTTTCAATCAATTTAGAAATATTTGGAGTCAATTCGCTTGGTTTCAATATAACAGAATTACCACCGGCCATTGCAAAGGCCAAAGGTTTTAATGCTAACAGCAATGGGAAATTAAATGGAGCAATGACTAAGACTAATCCACGAGGAATTTTTTCAACTTTGATAGAACCGAAAAGAAATATTGGCGACCAGTCAGTTACCCGTTTAGGTTTCGTCCATTTTGATAAAGAATCAATCATATGTAGAATATCATTTAATAAAGGTATCAATTCTAAAGATAAAGTCTCTTGCTCTGCACGATGGAAATCTAGTTGCAAAGCTTCAATAATTTCATTTTGATGATCTTTGATTGAGAAGTATAGCTTCATAAGTTGCCTTTTCCTTATAGTTATATCGCCCTTGGATCCTTGTGTTGAGGTTTTGTATCTCTCCGTGAAGTATTTCTTGGCCAATGTGATTGAATGGTCAATTTCCTGTTCTGTGGAGGATTGCATGGTGTGTAGTGTAGCGAGTAATAGTCTTCTTCAGGTTTTAAACGGACAGATTAAGTATGGTTTGATGTCCTACAATGATTTAATTTATTTTTAATCATCCTCCAAAAAAAAAACATGTCATAAAATAAACATCGATATATGAATGTAAATACTGTTGATTGAACAGGTCACAAAACACTACAATTATACCACAATAAAAGACACTAGTCACATAAGAGATGGTGATTTTTACAGATTTTTTTTCAGTAATTCGAATTGTTCTAACAATTTTTCATCATCTTGACCTGTGGCCTTTTTTTGAACGTTATTCACTGGTAATAGTCTTTCACCTACACTTGTTTGTAACAACTGCATTTCATTTTTCAAGTTTTTCTCCACTTCATTCAAATTCTTGTAAAACATATCAACGTGTTTTTGAAATTGTGGTTTCATTTCGTTATTACCTTTCTTCAAATCAATCAATGCTGATACAATTTGTGAAGATTCCTGTAACATGTTGCATAGCGTGTTGTCGATGGTATCCAGCGAGCTTAATCTTTCTTGAACGTATTGTGATTGCATTTCGTGATTGCTGCACCTAGCAGGTCCGATTTAACGGTATGACTTGTGTTAATTAACAATGACTTTAGTTTAATGGTAAAAGCAGAAAGAGAGAAAAAAATTGGTTTCGTCTGGGCACGTGACATGTCGGTTTGCTATTCCGAAGGTGAAGTCTTCTCGCGTTTCGCTTTCGGACGGAGCATCTTGAGTACGTTTTCATGGGACCTCCGTCTCTTTGCGGGAACTTTAGGTGATAACTCCGTCGGGTTTGCTTCCTTCTTGACATTGATGGATTTGTCATCAGGTCCATTTCCCGTGTAGGGTTCAATCAATTCTGATTCATGGTTTTGGACATTTCCGACGCGTGGGTTGACGGGATAAACGGTCAATTTTTTGCCCTCTTCGAAGGACAAAACGTCGTTGAGGTCTTCTTGTGTCCATTTTTGTTTCTTAGGGTTTAACCACTCCTCGATCTGCTTGTCGTTCTTAGGGTTCATCATACAGGGCATCCTGTCATGCAGCCATTTTAGCGGGTCTTGGGATTCTTCAGTTATAATGGTGAAACTGTACTGTTCTATCTGCTTGTTATATGAATACAGACCCGCTAAGAACATTAGTTTGTTTGGGCCTGCCTCCACTTCATTTTCTTTCTTAACATTGTGTCCTTGATTACCATCATCATCGTCTTCCTCTTTGATATTCTCATCTTCCTGCTTAATACGTTCTTCTTCCCCTTCATCTCCTTCTGTTTTAATGTTTGTGTCAGCTTTGATATCTTCTTCTTTCATATCTTTCTCATCTACCATTTCTGTCACATAAAATGGTTGTTTAGGTCCCTTTTTTGGCCTTGACTTCTTCCCCTTACTATCTCTATCCTTTAACCATTCATAATATCCACTTATAGGTACCAAACATCTAAATTTGGCACCATTCCATAATTTGTTATGTAAGACGTTCTCCACTCGAGCATTAAATGTGGCATACTTCTTCAATGGTTTCTTCTCATTCACCCAGCTGGGTATCAACCCCCAATGTGCTAAACTTAATTGCAGCTCACTTGTATCAGTATTATCTTCGGGACAGAAAATTATAGGCATCATAGTACTGGGTGATACATTATAATTTATGAAATCATACCCCTTCTTATTGCTTTTGCTCCCATTATCATCATTTTTCTCTCTCGATATTTCTGCAATATCCTTATCCAACGTACTATTCAATTTATTATCAGCAAAAATATTCTGGCACTGTTCAAGCAACGCAATGTTATCGACAATCAAAGTGTAACGTCCACACATTTTCGTTGTTCCAACTGTTTGGTTACTCTAACTTTATTGTCTTGATTTCAATCAATTTGGATATTTTCATATATCATTGGATTGAAAATTTAATTCATCACCATTTCATATTTGATAACCTATATATATATATATCACCATCTACAAAGAGCCGCATTGACATAACTAATCCATGTTTACCAGATTGGTCTCCACCGTAAGAAGAACAAATGCTTCCCGTCATTATTGGAGAAGTACCATAAACAATATGAAAACTTGGAAACAATCGTTCGATTCAATGTCTAGAAATAAAAAATTACTTTGGTCCCTTTATGCTACAGTCGGAACAACATTGGCATGGTATAGCTACACTTATAATGATAGATATCAACTCGGTTATAATAAGGAAGTACAAGCACTTTTAAAAGATGCCATTTGGCACGAAAGTGATAGAGAAGATTATGACTATCCTGCCGCTTTAAAACTATATACAAAGGCTTTGCTCAAATTAGATAACGAGAAATCAATCGATAAGACATCTGATAAATATACTAGAATTGAATTGAAAGTAGCCGAATTATTACAAATCTTGGAAATGTACGATGAAGCTCAATCAATTTATGATGAAATGTTAACTAGATTTTTTATAAAATTAACAGATTATCCATTAAGAATATCACTCAATGATCGTGCGGAGTTGATAAAGAGAGATTTAAGAATTTTAATCAAATCATTAGAGTTTAATAATGATTTAGAGAGAGGGAAAAAATTATTATTATCACATTTATTAGTTGCGCAAGAAGTAATCTTAATAAGGTCGCCAGAATTGAAAGAATTCTTTGATGAAAAGCAAGCAAGAGTAGCCAAAATATTAAAAGGTGAACATATGAGCCTGAATGAATTTAAAACTTTTGTTAATAATGATGATTTATTAGTATCCGATGAAGGTTATATGCTATTAGATTTAAATAAGGACTCAAGTGGTTGGGAACCATTCAAAGAGGAATTTTTCATTGCAAGAGATCTATATACAGCTTACTGTCTTTCGTCAAGGGACGTAACAAGTGCACTATCATGTAAAATGACAACAGTAGAATGGATGGTCATGGCTGATATGCCACCGAGTCAAATTATAATGGCGCAGGCAAACCTTGGATCCCTATTTTATTTGCAAGCTGAAAAACTTGATAGTGATATCGCTAGGGTCAGTATTAAATTAGAAAAGGAACCAGATTTATCAAAGGATGACAAAGTGATTCAAGCATTAGAAATATTGAATAAAAATAAAAAGAACTGTTTAGATATGTCAGAAAAATGTTACAATTGCATTATCGAATTTCTAAATAAAAATCCTAAATTAAAATATCGCCTGAAAGATCAAATTGATAATTCATTAATGCAAGCTTTAGCATTGGCAAATTATGGTAAAGGTATACTAAATATTGATAATGGTTCCATACTGCAAGCCGAAAGATTACTAACAAATTCAGTGAAATTAGCGAAGGATAGCGATTTTACTGAACTATTAGTTGAGGCTGAAAATGAATTACAAAGAGCAAAGGATTTAATACATTTAGAACCACACGAAAATAATGGGCAGCATTCAGTAAAACAGGAGGTATAATTTTATGAATCTTTGAACGTATACTTAAATAATGAAGATCAGCTAATTGCATGGGAAAAAGAAAAGAACGTATCTCATAAATTGCGTTTTGCGTGAATAATTAAAGAAGGGCTACCTAAAATGTAGCACTATGCTGTTGTTGTTCTTATACTTTTTTTTCGAGAATTTTAATGATTGGAACTTTATAATTTATACAAAAGTTCTATATATTATAAACTTTTAACTGAGCAAGAATAGTAGTAATAGAAATAAATTAAAATAATGAATGAAAAGTAACATTTATTAATTTTTGAGGTTATATGATTGATGGTTTATTGACCAAAAACTAAAATAATATAAAATAAGATTACATTAATCTCAATTAGATTTAGTTAGCGGTCATAACTTGCCAAACTCTAATAACGTTATCAGTGTAACCAGCGAATAAAGTTTGACCATCAGCAGACCAAACTAAGGAAACAGCATGTGGATCGTTGGCCTTGTTGTAACCAGCAAATTCTGGTCTTAAATCATCAATTAAAGCTTGTGGGTCTAAGGAGAAGATTCTAATACCAGTAGAAGTAGCAGCAGCTAACCAGTATCTGTTTGGAGAGAAAGCTAAAGCGAAAACTTCTTCTTGAGCGTTTAAGGTGTACATTGGAGATTTAGTAACTAAGTTCCATAACATAATTTCACCATCTTTACCAGCAGAAGCAATTAAAGTACCGTCTGGGGAAGCAGTAACAGTGTTAACGTTACCGTTGTGACCAACGAAATCAGCATCGATTTGGAATTGGTTTAAGTTCCAGGCCTATAAAAATATGATAATAATAATTTCAAAAGAAATATAAATTTAAAAAAATTTAAATTTAGAATTGAAAAAGAAAACATATTTCTGTTAGTAAATTGTTTAAACTTTTAAAGAAATCTAATTGGAAAAACATCTTTTTTCTATACATTTAAGCACTACTACAACCAATTAATTTATTCTACTGAACAAAATGAATTGATAAAATAGCTTTTCTGTATACTTTTTTCATCAGAGATCTTGGTGATAATTAATATGTCTCATTGGAGATAGATAGTCTCCTCTGAAGTAGCAAATATAAAATACATCATTTGAAAAAACAGAAAAAGCTCGAATTTTTTTATCAATTCACGATCAATCATTATCAGAAATAAGAATAATTTAAAAGTGTTATTTGTAGTGAAGAAAATTGAAAAAGAAAAAAATGTTAATATGAATAAAAAACTGCGAGAAAAAACATACCTTAACCATCTTATCGTTACCGGCAGAGATGACGGTAACAGTGTCATCATCTTCCTTTTCATTTGGAGCAACTCTAACTTGAGAGACCCAGTCGGAGTGACCTAATAAAGTAGCTAAACATTGACCTTTAATAGTCCAAACTTTAATAGATTTATCTCTGGAACCAGAAATAATCATAGAAGCGGTTCTATCAATGGCAACAGAGGTAACATCACCTTTGTGACCGACGAATCTTTGGAAAGTTTCACCGTTGGAGACGTCCCATAATCTTAAAGTCTTATCCCAAGAAGCGGATAAAGCATAAGCACCGTCGGCAGTTAAGGCAACATCTTGAACAATATGAGAATGACCCTTGAAAGATCTAACTGGGACACCGAATTTGGAGTCATCACCAGTTAATTTCCAAGAGATTAAAGTTTTATCTCTGGAACCAGAAACTAATAAGTTTGGTTGACCAGCGGAGATGGCTAATGATGTAACCCAACCGTTGTGACCTTCTAAGGTACCTCTTAAGACTAAAACTTCGTTAGATGCCATTTTGATTATGATCTATTTAATTGTTGATTCTTTTGCCAAAAAGAAGAACTTTAAAAAGAGGAACTAAAAAAATTCATGAGAAAAAATGTTACTTATAAATAAAAAAAAAAAAAAATTGACTTTAAATTTGCATCATAAGAAAACCTTTAACGACAATGGTCTGCGTCTTTTTGAAAAATTTTCACCAAAAATACTACAATTTTCACGGTAGTGTCATACTGAAATGCGAAATCCATGGAATGATGGAAAATGACCTAAATTTTTTTTTGTTTTAGAAAATCAAATGTTGAAAAACCAGCGGATAAAAAACGACGGAACGGAAAGACAAGACAAATACCCGACGGAGAGTAATTCAGCCGGCACAAGCAAAAGGAAAAATGTCAAACAGAAATGACCATGCATTGTCTTATCAATTACTTGCCCAATCTGTCCCAAATAAACTTGGTTTTATAATAGTCGCTATAGTTGTCGTCTAAGGACAAAACATCCACACTTGAATCGCTGTGTTCGATGAATACTTGATTTGTCTTGCTATCGATGACTACGCCCAAAGATCTGTATAACTTCAGTTGTAATAAGTTCAAACGAACGGCAGGATCCAACAGCTTGTCATCACTCATTTCCAAGCTGACATTTTGACTTGCTCTATCAACGCCTACGTCTGTATCACTTTGGTCCGTAGTGTCCTGCACTTGCGCTTGCGAGGGGACCGTATTGTCAGTAGTATCGAGAATATCTTTACCATCGTTGATGTCAACAAGTTGCTTTATATGGTCTTCTATCTCCTGCTTTAATTGTAAATTTTGAGTTTGTAACGATTCAATATCTTTGGCATATTGGCTAAGGACTTGGTCCTTATCATCATACTGTTTCATCTCTTCTTCTAGTAATTTGATTTTCTCTTGCAGACTGTCGATATCGAATTGCGTGGTTTGAATCTCTTCCTCTAAATGCTGCAATTCTTGCTTTTGTTTGTTTTCATTGTCGTTGAACTTTTGCTCCATTTTTTTCACTGTGGAGTTGATGTGGTTCATGATAGTGACATCCTCTGTTATACTGAACCCTTCTCGGGTAGATTTTAGCAGATCAATTGTTTCTTGTAGACTGCTATCCATCGCTAGACCTGTCTTAGTTACTCTCTTTTACCTTGTTTTTCCTATCATCAAGTTATCGATTTTTCAATGTTCTTTATTGTTTTTCTTTTTTTTTTAAAAAAAAAATTAAGAAGTTGCTTATAGTTTGATTTAAAAACCTCGATAACCCCTTGGAATTAGCTGTTGTCCCAGAAGGATATCGCAAACTTCGTCTCGATATAATGAAAAATATTACTACTTTTAATGAAATCGTATATTTGAATCAATCGAACTTTACTCTTTTCAATGTGAACGGCGATGATGCTTCTTTAAGTAATATAATAATTAACAAATTCATCAACTTGCCATACCAATTCATAAGATCGATAATACTAGCAATAAAGCAAGAATATTCACAAACTGCTACTCAAGAAATTGCAAATAATGATAATATTTGGCTACTAATAATGAAAATTGTCGGTTTTTTTTTTAGTAAGTACTCTATTAGTTGCATATTGGTGGCTTTTATACTGAACAAATTCATTTTGTCATCTTCTATGCTCATGGCAACAAGTAATAGTAACCACCGTGCTAATACTAGAGGCATGTTTAGTTTATCTCGCTTGCCCAACTGGATCAAACCATTTCTGCATATAATGACGATATTGTTATTATTAATATGGGGTACTCCATTAATACACATCTTTGAACAGAAAAATAATTGTTTCGCAGGTTATACCCTAACTGGAGATACATTATTTTTAAGATTTCTACTTTTTATTTTATCGTATTGTATCGAAACGGTTGTTGCATTTTCCAATAATCAATTACCTTTAGACAGTTCTGATTTCTCAATTTTTGAATTATCGTTACAATATTATTGGCTTACTAAGACATACAATGAAGAGTCGAATCAACTTAACTCTTGGACATTTTCTTATATGCCAGATTTTGCACTTGCAATGGCAAGTAGAATCGTCATTCATACAGTAGAATTGTTTAGGATACGGAAATATAGATTATTGGGGAGTATTTCAATTAATTTCATCTATTTAGGCTATATGGGTCATATCTTAATCAACAAAGGGCTTGCTGAAATACCGATCATTATCAAATTGAGAAACTTACCGAAAGTATCTTACCTTTTCATAACATTTTCATCATTGGTTTGCTACTTCTTAGCTTTAGTCGTAAGATTAGGTAAATTGAATGACATTGACTACGGTATCAATAAATTACAATTCTATTCATTTATAAATAATATTAATCATCACTTAATTTTATCTGGAGAAGAAGATTTTACAATTGCGATATCTAAATTTGCGATCTTAGTCAGTTCAAACCACGAAACTAAAAATTTGAATTACAACAGAGAATTACAGGCAATAAAAGTTCCCTTAAGTCTAAATAATAAACTTGATTCATTTATGAATAATGATAGCCCGAATTTAGCAGTTAACTATACTGGTAAAAATTACAATCATCCCAGTAGTAGTCTTGGTCTAATTGATTTATTGT
The DNA here is from genome assembly GCA_030462875.1 of Grigorovia humatica. Lineage (NCBI taxonomy): Eukaryota > Fungi > Ascomycota > Saccharomycetes > Saccharomycetales > Saccharomycetaceae > Grigorovia > Grigorovia humatica. Next base: position 173,039 of record JAMSGM010000011.1, on the reverse strand, counting down.
TACAATTTGATCAGACTAGTCTAGATGAAACGTATGATAATGACGATACATTCATATTTGAAAATTTATCAGACAATGCTGACACAAGAGAATCTACAGCGGAAGCTAAATTTGACAGCATGAATATATGGAAAAACCTCCCAATACTGAAAGCAATTTTAAGTATTTGCAAAATTACATTGGATTTTGTAAGTCGATTATTAAGTTTCAAATGGTTGTTAAAATTGAGAGATGAAAATGAAAGTGATGACACATTCGATGTGAAAACGATTATTAATAACGAACAAGTTCAACCTATGAACGATAATGACGCACTCAACAAATTTAAAGTAACAAAAACTATTTTTTATGATGATTTTATAGACTTGAATGAAGATGATGATCCAGAATACAATGTAGACAATGAAAGTTCAACTTTCTCCGGTTCAGATGGGAGTAATGAAAATGACAATGATAATAGTGAATATTTTGATAAATTTGAAAACGCTAATAAGGATTGTGCTGGAGCCGGTGATATTGCGAATGCTGATGCAAGTAACCGCTTTACAAGAGGAAGCGACAACTTTACAGTAAGTGACAATATTTTTAGCTTAATTAATGAAGTTGATAGTAACGGTGCAAATAGTTACAAAACGTCTTACAAAAATTGGCAATTTGATATTTTACCAATTATAAATTTACACTTAATTGAGGACAAAAGGCTTACTAGAAGTACATACCAAAATTTAATTTCAGCAACAGAAAAAATGCATAGTAAGTTCTCATTAAAAGAGCATGATATTGATACACTATGTGCCGTTTGCAAAACAAACGAAAGAAACATTATTTTATGGCCATGTAAATGTTTTGCCATATGTGAAACTTGCAGAATATCATTAGCATTGAGAGATTATAAGAGTTGCGTTTGTTGTCGTCGTAATGTAGAAGGGTTCAGTAGAGTTTATAGTTAGTTTTGAACTTGTATAAATATATTCTATCTTATATCAATAATGTGTCTGATAAAATCATCCGCATCAGACCAGTCCTAACTAGTATGCATGAATGTCATCTAGATGCTTCTCTTTTCTTTACTTTGTATTTGGAATAACTGATAAATTTTCATTTCTTTGATTTATATATATATTCTAATATACAAGAAGGATCATTTCATTATACATATATATTTTCCAAGCATTAAGTACTGTGAACCTAAAATAAGGTAATTTACAATTAGAACATTGGAAAATAATAGCTTTAATGTAGGATAAATAATTTTAATTAAGTAAGTTTAATGGTGGAATAAACGGAACGCGTTTTCCACATAAACTAAATCATTAGCGTCTGCAGCAGCAAAGACAGCTTTATCCATAACTGAACCAGATGGAGCAGCAATGTATTTAACACCAGATCTAACAGCTCTATAAACGTTATCTGGGAATGGGAAAAATGCGTCAGATGATAACGCAACATTTTTCAATTTAGATAACCATTCTGTTCTTTCCTCTGGTGTTAATGGTTGTGGTACTTCACTAAATTTAGATTCATATTCAGATTTTTCAGGTTCTTCAGTTGGGATCTGTCCTGTTACGAATAAATCAATTGCATTTGATTTTTCTGGTCTCTTCACACCCTTGGCCCATTTAAAACCAAGAACCCTTGGATGTTGTCTAAACCACCAGTTATCAGCTTTATCACCAGCTAACCTTGTACAATGTATTCTTGATTGTTGACCAGCACCTAAGCCAATAACCATACCGTTCTTAGCGTAACAAACAGAATTTGATTGAGTATATTTTAGTGCAATAGTAGCAACAGTTAAATCTAAAACAGCTTGTTCAGTTAAATCTTTATTTTTCGATACAATATCTCTAAAAGTAAATTGGTTTATAATAGCGTCATTTCTCTTTTGTTGTAAGGTGATACCATAAACCTCTCTTGATTCAGTATTATTTGGTGTGAAATTTGGATCTATCTGTAAAACACAGTATTTTCCTCCTTTCTTTTTCTGTAAAATTGCAAGTGCTTCAGGTTCGTAACCTGGGGCAATGATACCATCGGAAACTTCTTTAGAGATAATTTGTGCAGTCGACAAATCGACAATATTAGATAGAGCTATCCAATCACCGAATGAGGACATTCTATCAGCACCACGAGCTCTGGCGTAAGCATTAGCTAGTGGAGACATATTTTCAATATCGCTGACAAAATAAACTTGCTTTTCCACATCTGTTAACGGTAAACCAACAGCTACACCAGCTGGTGAAACATGTTTAAAAGATGCGGCTGCGGGTAAATTCAAAGAAGCGGACAATTCTTTCACTAGCGGCCAAGAATTTAAAGCATCTAATAAATTAATATAACCTGGAGAACCACTTAAAACCTTAAAGGGTAACTCTTCAGCTTCACCAATGAAAGCCTGAGCAGGCTTTTGGTGTGGGTTAGCACCATAACGTAGGGGTAACATTTTTTTATCTTCAGAGTATTGTTTCCTGAAGAAATCGCTAATGGCAGAATCATAAGACGCGGTATGTTCGAAAGCCTTTAAGGCAAAAGTATTTCTTGTTGCGTCGTTGATGGTACCATTATTTTCTTTCAATTCCGATAAAAATTTGGGATAATCTGAAGGATCGGATAGGATAGTAACTCTAGAATGGTTTTTTGCTGCAGCTCTTAAGAGTGTCACACCACCGATATCAATTTCTTCAACAGCTTCATCCACAGTGATACCAACTTTAGCTACAGTTTCTTTGAAAGGATATAGATTACAAACAACAAAATCGATTAATTCGATCTTTTGTTCTAGCAAATCCTTTAAATCTGAATCAATATCTCTAGCTAAGATACCACCGTGAACTACTGGATGTAAGGTTTTAACACGGCCACCAAGCATTTCAGGAGCGTGAGTAATGGAAGAAACGTCGTCTACCGGGAAGCCCGCATCACGGATCATCTTGGCAGTACCACCAGAAGCTAAAATTTTAACATCGCAGTCAATTAAACCGCGGGCTAAATCTAATAAGCCAGTCTTGTCATAGACGGATAAGATTGCAGTTTTTTGGGCCATTTTTTTAAACTATCTTCAATAATTTTTGCTTTGTCGAGAGATTATGTGTTGGAAGACAAAAGATATGGTTAGCCTTTAATCTTTTGTGCTCTTGTTTAAGTGAAACGAAGATGCGAAAATGAAAAATAAGATAAGTTTAGGTTCAATAATGAAAGCTATGAGGAAAATAAATAATGAAGCTAGAAAAAACAGAAAATGACCCTGTTCGTGAAGACTGAAAACTTACGTGATATATATAGTGTATACACATATAGATAGGATGCAGATTGCTTAGCATGTGAAAAAAAAGATCATCAAAAACTGTCAAATTAATCAAAATTAAGGTAGGAATTAAATTAAGCAGAAGTCAAAGGCTGGAAAAATGAACGCGCCTGCGCGTGACTCCGCCTTTAAAAGTAGAAAGAAAAAGAAGTCAAACTAAAAACATTCACATGTCTTTTTGCTATCACGTGGCTTGGCCGTTGTCACGTGATTATTAGGCTTAAGTCACTTCACACGGCCGCACTTTTTACGGCCTTGGTACGCAAATTTTTTTTCGAAAAGGCGCGGGTAACGCCTAAAAAGGTTGCCAAAATGTGGGAAAAATAACAACTTCCACTTTTTGTTTACCATTAAATGAGTTTTCGCTATAAAGTGATAATAATAAATAAGGGCAACAATAACGTTATACGCGAAAATTATACATTTATTCACTTTTTAAAGTAGCTTACTTTTTTTTTTTTAAAATAATTGCTTCAAAAATTATAGCTACTACCAGTTTATCACCAATTACTTTCTACATTATTTTGTTGGCTTTTTGAATACTGGACATAAAACCAGTATCCATCGATATCAATTATTGACGCGTTATTTTCAACGGCAGAAAACAAAGATGAATTTACTCTCAAATGATATCAATACGAGTGAACTGAACAACATACATGCTAATTTAGAGCTAATGGATAACAACGATAGTACTACTATCGATAATGATACCACGGGAAATAATATTGCCACTACTAGCACTACTACTACTACCTCTAATAGCAATAATAATAACAGTAAGGATAATAACATGGCTAAAAATGACAGTGCTAGTATCGATAATAAAAAGAGAAAGGAAAGAAGCATTGAAAATAATGGAAACCTAACTATGTCATCTTTACAAACTTCCGATAAATCATTGTCCAGTGAAATCGACAAAGACACTATTGTAACAACTTCAACAAAGATAAACAACATACATACTGGCATCAGCGATAATTCTCATACTTTCAATTACCCGCAAACTAATAATCGCCATAATAGTAATGGCGCTAATCCTGCAAATAATGCTAATATGCGCAACACAGATGTTGATACCAATAGCAATGCTGATGTAAATAAAAATACTGATAACAATTCAAATACCAATATAAGTACTATCAAGACGGAAAATAATGATCCTGACATGGTCGAGGGAACACCTAGTCATAATAACAATAACAATAATGTAAATTTAAATAGCAATACTAATCAAGATTCCATGACTGAAAATGACAATATAAACACAGGTCTTACATCTGGTCTTACATCTCGTAATCCTTATTCTTTTCCAAAAGATATTGCACCATTAAAGAAAAAACGAAATATTAGACTAGATGGCGCCTTCAGATTTTATATTAGATATAATGCTAAAATCAATATCATGAATTTAAGATTGATTCAAAAGAAGAAAAGACTAAACGCATCACAATATTTACAAATGTTTGCAATTTTACCAAATGAAAATAAAAGATATTACTGTCAATATTTCAATGAGAATATTTTGTGTAATCAAAGTATCACAGTAAAGGATCCAAAGGATGCTGCCAAAAAATGTAGAAAACATATTGTGGATGCTCATGGATTAAATGCGATGAATGATGAAAAGATTTTACAAAATTTCAATCCATTAATGAAAACCTATCTAAATGAAGTCTTTAATAAAGAAAAGACTGAAAATAATTTAAACAACTCCAGGTTATCACAAAAGGAAAAGTATAAAATGGAGGAGACTTACTATATTAATCAATTAGTAGGATTAGTGGCCACGTCCGATTCACCATTCACTCTAGCTGATAATAAGTATATGCAAAATATCATAAGACATAATTTTCCATCTTGGAAAGAGCTTGTTTATAGAAGAAAAACAAAGGAAAGGTTAACTGCCATTGTGAGGGAAATTAAACATGTTATCAATGAGCATCCTAGTAACAAGCTAAATAATTTAATTGATTTAGACAATATCGATAATGGTGAAGGTAGGGATGTTTCTGTAAAGAGAATCAGACGTGCCGAAAGAGTTTCGTTAAGAGATGAAACATTAGATGCATTGAAATTGATAAAAAAGTTGGATAGAAATTTTGGTGATAAATTTGATATCAATAACCCAAGTGAAAGTTTATTAAAGGCATTAGAAGAAGAGATGGAATTAGAAGAAAGTTTACTGGGGGCAAGTGTCAGTGGTATAAATATTCCAAATGATTTAGGTAACAAAGATATAGATTTGACCTCAACTAATGTTAATGCTAATGCTAATAATGATAACAATAACAGTAATAATGGTAACTTTGAAAATAACAATATTAACTTTAACAATAACAATGATGGCAACAATAATAATGCTATGATTCAGGGTACTACGACTAATTCTATCGGTGATAATTCAGGCAACACCAACAATAATATGAATATGGCGTTGAATATGAGCATCAATCACATGTACCGAACCGCTATTGATTCAGTTGATAACGAGAATCAATATATTGCTCATTTAAATGAAAGTGATATCAATGCTGCCCAATTTATGTCAAATAGGAATTTTATTAGTAAAAATAATATTACATCTAATAATGTCAACGTTAATAATGATGCTGATGTTAACAAAATAAAATCAAATGATACAGAAACACTCAATGTCAACAGTATGAATGTACTAAATACAATGATAAATAATACCATGCTTCATCAGAAAGCAACACAAATAAATCATCATGGTGTATCACAACAACAGCAACGACAAAATCTTAACAACAATAACAATAATATCAATGTTAGTCATCGTCATTTGATAGGAGAATCAATTGTTAGTAAAGATAGTGATGGTAATAATACTAATAATGACAGTAATAATAGAAACAATAAGAGTAATAACAATGTTGATAATGCAAATCATGTTACCTCACATGAAATGCTTTCTAATAATATGTCACAATCTTTACCTCAAAGTGTACAACGAAGTTTACAACAATCATTACAACATTCGATTGAGGCCATAAGGAATAATGGAAATGTAAATACTAGTGAAACAGTGGTAAATCATAATGGTAGCAATCATATGAATGGTAATAATCCACTTAATGTAAATGTTAATAATAGTGATCCATTACAATCGAGTGGGTTATACAATTCAATAATTTATAATACCAATCAAGATTCATACAATAATAACAATAATAACGTGAATGATAACATATAGGGGAACCCTAAAAGAACAGATACCCAAAATAATTGTTGAGAAGAAGAACAAATTTTTAACACAAAATTTGCCATCAACGTAACTGAAGTTCTGAGATGAGCATGTTATGTCAATGATTGCAAAAATTTCTATATATAATTGTGCCATTTTCAAAATGAGGCATATACTATATAATAGACCTTTGAAACAACTTTGTAATACTAATAAAACAGGATCAAGCTATAAGAAAAAAATATCCAAAAGTAAGTTGCTACGACGATAATTACAGCATTGCTATAACCAGTGTATAGCAAATCAAGTAGTTGAAACCAGCAAGGGAAGACTAACGCCAAACACTTGATACCAAGTGTTAAAAATAGTGCAAATGTGACGCCTTCATCTGATACCCAATTAGGCAAAATTGTTTCGAGGCGTGGAAAGAGCCGTCGGAAACGATCGTCAGATTTCTGTGTTGCTTTTTTCTCTTGGAAAAAGAAACAAAGGAAAACGAAAGGTTTCGAATTGGCGAGAATGAAACGAATTGGTTTTCCACATTGCCGGATTTGGTCATTTGCCATTGGCGCCCCTTTGAAAAACCTGCAGCATTGAATTTTGAAATTTCACAGTGCTGCGTCGTTGGCCCGATTGGGTATTTCGTGTTTTAATTTAACTGGGAATTTCCCGTCTGGGCAATCTGATTGGCGTAGTTGTTATGCTTCCAGGAGCTTTTATAACTTGTTTCGAGAATATATAAGCCAAGTGTATTAGTTACAAGCTGTGTGCTTTCTGTCACTCCCAATAGAGCAGAGTTATTGATTACTTCAAAAACACTAGAATATAATATACTAATACAAGAGAAAAATGTCCAGTTCTTCAGCTATCTCCACAAACTCTGCCTTAGTTTCCGCTGGTGTTGTTGCCGCTTCATCTGTTACTTCAGTTGTTTCCACCAACAGTGCTTTAGTTTCCGCTGGTGTCGTTGCTGCTTCTTCTGTTTCATCATCATCCAACGCAACCACTTCTAGTTCACACAATGCTGCCAATGCCGGTTTAATTGCTAACCCAATTTCATGGAAATATGGTTTTGCTATGATTGGTGTTATTGCCGGTTCTTTAATTTTCGGTTCCGGTATTTGAGTTTTGTAATATCTTCGACCTGTTGTAGGTTATAATAGTCATAACTATAATAATTGTAAGTAATATACAAGTACAGCATATATAAATATTCAAACAATATATATATTTAAAAGTCAATGAATAATTAAACGTTTACATTTTTTCATTTTTGTCTCACCTCTTCTTGGGATCGAACCAAGGTAACTCACAGATTGAAAAATGTTACAAATTTATGTTGTATTATTTTTCAGAAGGTAAACAAAGAGAAGTTTACACTACACAAGAAATAGTTACTACATAAATTGGGACATGTCATTCTTCGTTGATCTTTGGAATAGTATCTTTACACCGGGTACCACTCCACAACTAATAATTGCTACACATGCAAGTTTTATTGCGCTATTTGTGACTTTGATTTGGTTGATTTTTGTCACGAAAGGTAATATCCACTTCATTGCACTTTTACTAATTGCCGTATTGTTGTGGCTTAGTATCATATGGTTCATCCACGAATTGAAAAATGTCAAACTGCAAGACAATAAGCAATTAGAGGAAGCCAACTTGAAGGAAGCAACTACTGCCAAGGACACTAAACCTGCAGCCACAGCAGAGTCCACGGCTGTGCACAAAAAAACAACGCATTCGAGGAAAGTGTAATTGCCAGTCATAACAGTCAGTCACTCATAGCACATTATAGAGATAAACCCTCGAGACTGCACAGTATAATATAATTCACCATACTATATAACAGCATACTGCACTATACACTACATACACTAAGAAAGATATGCCTACCATGCTGGAATTTCGAGAAAACGACACCTCAAAAACAGGTAAAACACGGCACACGGCCAAAAATGGGGGGGGGTTATTTCTGCCTGTTTCGTTCTCGGCTCTGGCTTTGCTCCTAGTCAGATTTTCCGCTTTCCAAAGATTTCCGCCAATTTTCATTGAATTTCGTTCGAATCTTTGCGTTTTGGAGCATTTGGAAATCGCACTCACTACACACAGCCCACTCACTATGCATTCTGCTCGTTTCGGTCTGAGGGAGCAACTGCTGAGTAATGACATCGGCAGCATAGACATCACTCAGGAGCCTCAGATTAATACTACCAACACCCCAAATAATGGCAGCAATTATAATAATGGTAATAATAATAATAATAATACTAGTAATCCCGTAAACAACAATACAAGGTTCAATTCTTTACAAAATACCCCTATGCCTTATCAACAGCAACAATATAGACCTCAACAGCACTTTAATAGCAATGCCTATAACTATAATAATAATAACAGTTCTAACAATTTAATGCAACAGCAACAATACCGCCCATCACTTCCACAACAACATCAACAACAATTTAGACCAAATCCAAACAATCAAGCAGGGGGTCCTAATACCATACCGACAAACAACAACAATTTCCAAATGAACAGTAACATGCACATAAATAAAAGTAAAATCAGTCATTCTGCTAATAATCATTCAAATAACTCGGATAGAAGATCATATTCATTAAATCAAAAGAGTATATCAAATTTTTTCAATGTAAAGAACCATTTTAGTAAAAATAAGAAAAATTCTTCAATCTTTAATAATGCTAATGATGATGAAGAAGTTCTTGTAGATGATAATGATGAATTTAATAATTCAACTTTATCATTTCATGATATTCAGAAATTTGGTTTCAAAAATGGTGACAAATTAAACGTTACTTCTGATTCAACACCATTAATACCCACTTTAATGGCAAAGAAAACTGATAATATGACAAATACAGAATACAGAAAATATTTAACAACTCAAAAAAAAAATGCTTTAAATGCAATGAATAAACAAAACGAACAAATTAGAACAATGTCTTTACAAACTGGTATGATTAATAAGAATTTTAATAATGGTAATTTCAATAATGGTAACTTTAGTAATGGTAATTTTAATAATAATAGAATGACGTCAAATCCACAACTACAACAACAGCAACAACAACAGTTTACAAATATGAATACCAATAATAATGTCAACCCACAAAATAGAACAATGTCTTTACAGAGTAATCCTCAAAATAGAATGAATACAGTACCAAATAACATGATTAATGGTATGAATAATAATCCTTTCCAAAATAACGGTATGAATAACATTAATAATAGTATGAATAATCTACATAACATGAACAATATGCCCCAACAAAGACCCCAATATCATACAATGTCTTTACAAGGTCCAAAATTTCAACAAAATTTTCAACAACAACAAAGACCAATACCACAGCAACAACAGCAACAGCAACAATACACACCATATAATCGGCCACCATTATCTTCCAATTACTTATCTTCATCTAATAACAATTCAATGAATGAAATTACTGAAGATACTAATGAATTTAGTGAAATTGACAAACCAAATTTTGATTCCTCAAAGACTACCATAACTACTGATATCGATAATTTAGATGCAGGGGAAACATCAAATAATGATTTTAATATTAACACTAATAAAGAACCAATAAATAATAAACCAATAAATAATAAACCAAAATTAAATATTATTAGTTTAGGTACACCACAAAAGCAAGAATTGATGGAAAAGGAATTGAAAGAACAACAAGTTTATCAAGCTCAATACCAGAAGCAACAACCGCATGATGAAAATATCTCAATGCAGACGTCTGGAGTGAAACAAGAGGATTTTGATCAAAAAAGACCCGCCAGCCTATTAGCAAATGGGTTGAAATCACTAAACTTGAATGGAGATCGAAATATAAGATCATCAATTGTCACTAATATTTCTTCACTCAGTGACTCACCAAAGAAGGAGACACAAACACAACAAGAACTGATTTATAAATTGGCAAACGCTACTGATTCAAATGCATTTGTTACTGCTGAAGAATTTCATAAATCTAATGAAGATAACCTTTTTGATCAACAAATTGAAGAACAACAATTAGATGAACAAAATTTCATTGAAAAAATATATGAAACTAGTCCTAATAAACAAAGTAATATCAAGGAAAAAAAAACATATATTGTCAAAAACAAGAATGATCCAAGAGCAGTAGCTCGTGCTTCTAAAAGAATTTCAATTTCGAAAGATAGAAATTCTGTTACTTCTTCCGAATCCTTACATTCTAGGACACAATCTATTACACAATCGATAAGTACTTTAAAGGAAGTAAGTGTTCCAATTGACTCAAGAACTGTGAGTAATGATAGACTTAACAAGAGCATCTCTGAACGTTCCAGTGAATACACTCAAGAAAAAATTATAATTGGCAATATTAAAGACAAGGAAAATATGGTTGAAGATGAAAATGAGAATAACGATACTATTATTGAAGATAATCCTGTCAATAAGCCAATCGATAATAGTAACGAATTTGGTTTTGAAAATACACCATATCAGGATGTCATTGGTATAAAGAGGAAAGAAATTATAATTACTAAAGAACAGCTAAATATCATCGATGAGAATAAAAATTTAATGAATGAATTAACTTTGATATCAGCAGAATTGGCTGAGTCGATCAAAAGAGAAACTTTATTGCTGGAAAAATATTATTCTTTAAAAGACACAACATCAAATGATTTTGACAGTCAAATAAGTGGATCTCATTCCAAGAGATTGTCTTCGTTGTCCTCGACTGCATCGTTTGACGATTTCGAAGGTGAATTGAGGAAAAAGTCGAATAAGATCGTGGAACTGATTCAACAATTGAACGAGGAAAGAATGAAACGTTTCATCGCTGAAGAACAAGTGCTATTGAACGAAAATGGCGTTAAACCCAACACTTTGGATTTAGTTTACCAGATCAAAGATTTGCAAACAATGATCCAAGAGAAGGACTCTGTAATCAAGCAATTGCGGATGAACAATGGCACCTATTGACGCTCGTCCCAACACCAAAACACCACGCCGGAACCTATACTGTATATAGCGGTTATTATATACACAACACAGCCGATCGTATCGTAATCGATGAGTTCTTGTTGGACACACACGTGACAGCGAAATTTCCAATTTTCATCATTATTTATTCGAAAAGAAAAAATATTAAGATTAGATCCAAAAAACCTTTTATACACATCTATAAACATCCACCAGACAGTTCAACGGCATGAGTGGCAGAAAGAGAAGAGGCAGTTTTGAAGACGACGAGTATCGTCGTGACACCAGACCTCATTTCCAGAAGAGACAGAGACTACCACCCGTAGTACAGCTATGTAAAGAAATGATGCCCGACATTACTACAATTGGTGAATCACCAAAGGCCTTCGACGATGATATCAAATTTTTGAGTGAAGCCATTGCTAACGAATTCGGTCATGAAGAGTACTTCAATGATGCTCTTTTGAAAACTTTCCGTGCTGTAATCTTAGAACAACCACATAAACAAGTTGCAATTGCTTTATTAACTATTGTCGTTAATTCATTGAATGAAATTGCTGGTAAAAGTATCATCAATTTCTTTTTCAACGAGTTACAGAACGCTGTCAATGAATCGGTTATGGATAATCTGGTCTTAGAATCAAACGAAACTGGTCCCTGGAATAAATGTAAATTAATTTTAAGATTTTTATCTATCTTAACTCCAATTATTCAAATTGACGATATATTAACAATTTACAAACAATTATTTGACTTGGCTATTGAATTGAATAACTTAGATCCACAATCCAGAAATCCCTTAAGCGAATTGCTTTACACTAACACTTTACTAAATATGCCATATTTATTTTATTTCAATAAAGAAAATGAAACTCTGAGAAACAAAGTAGAGGAAATTATCATTCATTTAGAAAATAATTTTACGGTAAAAACAGTACAATTAGACTTATTAAATGTTTATAATTCAGACTCACCATATGAAATCGTAGAATTACCACAAGTTGTATTACAAAATGTCAAGAGAGCTATGACAAATAACATGGAACAATTAAATCAATTGTTTATTGATTGGTCTCATCTTTTACCAGCAGAAAATGATGAACAAAACTTTAACGACGCATTGCAGTTACCCAATATTGAAATATTACAAAATTTTTCTAAATTAGATAAGGATATGGGTTCCGTGGATAGTATGTGGAGAACACCAAATTATATTTTCCATATTTATTTATCAAATACTAATGGTGACGATTTTGAAACTGTTGTACCAATAACTACATACGCTGGTCAACTATTTAAAGATATTTATATCGATATTGTGGAAAGCTTAGAATTTAATAGAAACGAAGTCGCTAAACAATTATTACTATTAGGTAATTTTTTTCAAGATAAAATTTTTGCTGATGCTGGTATATCAATTGCTGATTTAATGGCAACTTATGAAGAAGATCCATTAATTTCCACTTATAAGATTGAAGATTTGGCCATTGAAACTGTATTAAGCTTAATTTTCAAATTACCCACTGTATCACAACCATTTGCGTATCTATACACTCTATTGGTGGATATTTGTCAAAATGCGCCAAAGGCCATTGCACCAGTTTTTGGTCGAGCATTTAGATTTTTTTATCAAAATATCGATAATTTAGATCTAGAATTGAAATTAAGATTTTTAGACTGGTTCTCTATTCAAATGAGCAATTTCAATTTTTCATGGAAATGGAATGAATGGGAAAATGATTCTAAGAGATTCTCTAAATCATTCTACAATCCAAAGATTACATTTATTAGAAATCTAGTTAGAAAAGAACTAAGATTAACCTCTACACCACAAGAAGTGGATAATAATTTACCTGAAGAATTTAAACAATACTTAGATACATCATATTTTACAAAAGGGATGTTAGTATCATTTTATCAATTATTTTCCGATGATATTAACATTACTGAAGAACATGTTAAAAAAAATGACTTATTTTTCAAAGAAGAATTTGTACCATTTTCCACTATAACATCAGAGCTATTAGATTATATTCATACGCAAAATGAAAACAGAGATATTGCTAATTTAGAAAGTTTAATCACTAAATTAAGAGAAGAATGTGGTACCAAAATCAAAAATTTTGAACAATTGATTGTTGTTTGGATTACACAATCAGTAATCCATTGTGGTAGTAGATCACTATCGCATGCTAATAAATATATTAATGATTTACAACAAGATATGAAGACAGTTTTTGATAAACTTGAAATCGATCAAGTTGAAAAGGAAATGCTTATTATCCAAAGTGTCTTAGCATATTGGAATATTAATTCACAAAATGGGTTCTTAATTGTTGATACTTTAAAATATGCAGAAATTATCTCTGTTGAAAATATTTTCAAATTTTGTTTACATGAATGGGATGGTAAAAATTATGGTTTCACTGACGTTACATGTGTGGATGCTATCTTCAGAAACCTTTCAGAGCAATTAACAATGGAGACAATCAATTTAAACCATTTTGAAAAAATTTTTGAAAAAATTTGTATTATTATTAATGAAACTGTGTCACAATTGAATATTAGTAATAATGAATTGATTCAAATTCCTGAAATAAATGATGATACTGAAATTGATCCCGTAAATGAATTACCAAGATTAGAACTATTATGGAAATATTCAATGTCAATGAGTTTTGTTAAAAGTTTATTGAGAAAATTTTCTAAACAATATACCGAATTACATGATCAATTAGCTAGTAATATGAGCACAGCCATCTTGCATGATTCTACTAGAGCAGTAGTATCTAAATGGGTTGATGAAGTCTTAAAGATATAATTGATGAGAATTAAGCTATATAGTGAAAAAGCAATACAATTACCGTCATAAGAAATATAATATAGATTCAATTGTCTAATATCGATTAGATGAATATTCAAAATTAATCATTTATTTTTGCATATATAAATATAAGTATTTCAGGAAAGCTTGAACTAGTATCAAAGACCAAAATAACAGAATCTAATCTAAGGAAGGTGGAAGCGAATAATGAATACTTCCAGGTATAAATGAGCCTATATATGTCTGTGTGATAGATTAATTATTAAATGCCAAAATGCTGTTTTTATTTTTTTCATTGCGTTTAGTTTACTGTGGAATATTTATAAAGTGATGACATTCTTTTAGCAAATAGAAAAAGATTATTAATTAGTTGATTGAATAAACGAATGAGTGCTAATGGTGAATAATTACAGATTTTAAACTATGTTGAGTTGAAATCCTACTTTCTTCACCATTAACAGTATTACCGGTTGCACTAGTGGTGGTAGAGCTAGAATTCGCTAAAGCGTTCCTCTTAGGTACGGGAGGTTGGCTTAACACATCTGCGGAAATCTCTTGTGTATCATCAACTGAATTACTACTGTTTGGAACCAAATTATCAGTGGCTTCCTTTGGGAAGTAATCCAAATCCTCAGGCGTATAATCTGATGAAGTGTAATGAGAGTCTGATATCTTGTTAGTTGACAGATTTTGAGGAATAAATATTTTATTTAATTCTGGGGTAGCTAAATTGAAATCTTTATTATCAGCATCTTTGTCTTTATGTGAATTGTTTCTCCTATTAATATCGTTTTTACTTTTAGATTGCTTGTAAGATTTTCTCCTTTTCAATGATCCCTTCGATTTTGACTTTGTTAGATGTGAAGATATAGATTTATCAGTTGTTGTTATAATATCAGCAAAATATATACATAATTCTACAAATTCAGTGAATAAATTTCTGTTAATTGGTTTACCACTAAATTGTAAAAATTCATAAATTTCAATGAATCTTTTAGCCTTCTCCACTTGAATTCTATTGTTGTTATTTAAAATAAATTGTTGTGTTATAATATCTGTGAAGGTGTCTTCTAATTTCAAATTAACGTCGACAATAGCTAAAAAGAAACCTTGATATTTAATTCTATTTGATACAATTTTCATACAATTTTCGTAATTTAAGTATTCAGGGAATAGTTTTTCTCTTAATGGCAAGTCGCAACGAGTTGGTGGTTCCAAGCCATCATGAATAATTGATTGATTTGGTTGTTTGAACAAGATACTTAATTCATGTGATTTTTCCATATTACTTAATAGATAGTTTCTACTTGGATTATGTGGTAAGTCATCTTCAGTGATGGGTAAATATCTTCTTGGAATATCAATAATACAACTCTTGTAGTAGACTATTCTTGCAATAACTATTGTGATACAGATAATGGCGAAAGCGACAAGGGCCCCTACAACGATGAAAGTGTTCAAAGCGTCATTCTGAGATGCAGATGCTTGTGCGATAGAGTCTATGGGTAATACAGCGGCAAAACATACTGTCAATAGGATGAAAAACCCTAAAGAACCTCTACGGACCCAAGAATAGATTCTAAACATGTCCCATTGAATGGCGTGGGTTTGGAATTTGCAATAAAGTGTGACATTTTTTGCTTCGTGAGAAAAAATGAATTTCGCGTCAGGTGACACCACATCAGGGTTTCGGTAACCTAGGGCTTACATGTAGGGTTGTGTGTGACACCTAACTCAGTCTTTGATCAATAGGAACTCGTCCTGGCACATGAACCGTGCGTTCTGCTGCCTGTAGAACTTCCTTACAACTTGGATGTCTATCGTCGCATCTTCTTCTTTGACGCAGCCGATGTATTGCAAAGTGGTGATGACATCGTTTATTCTGAATCCCGTGGCTTTGGCAATATATCTTACACTGACTTTGGGGAAGTTTGCTAGTGGGCCCTCCACCAGACTCCAACAGATCATATGTGACCAGTAATGTAAATAACCAATAAGACCAAATGGTGACAATGGGAATTCTGGTCCAGAAAGTAAATTGTCAGCTCTAGATAATTTGTAAGAGAATTCAATTAATAATGAGCCTAATTTCATTCTTTGATACGGTGGGAATACCAATATACATGCTAAATTGTTTTGATTATAAGAAATTAAGTCTTTAGAAAAGAATGCCATGGGCAAAGTAGAATTTGTTTTATACAATATGTAAAAATCATAGTTTTCCACTTTGAAGTAAATTGACTTATTATCTAAGAATAATTTAGTGAAAAGACATAAGCATTGACAAAAAAGCTTCTGTTGGTAACCCTTGACTCTCTTTATGGTGAATTCTGGTGATTTGTATTTGATCTTTCCCGGCGATTTCAGTTTAAATGAACAGTGTCTTTCATGATCGATAAGGTTCTTCCTAATGGATGTATACTTGAAGCAATACTCACAGACGTAAAGCGTATCCAACCAAATCAAGTTGTTAGTTGGATCGTGTATGTCATTCGATTCACAATGAGGAGATTCAGTTGTAAAATCAGAGCTTGTTTCATCAGTCTTCGTTGTGTGGTTATCGTTATCGTTTACGTGGTCATCCTCTACTGATTCATAGATACCCAATTTCTTAAGATCCTTATTGAAATATACGGTACTACCGTACCAAGTGGAGAACAGTTTATTCAATCCGAATTGAACTTTATCAATATTTCTTTCGTTCAGTATACCATAAATTTCCACCTTGTCACCTTTCTGTTTGTTCCTATGTTTTGATTTGACTCTTGTCTTGCCCGCGGGCATCTTCTTGCTGATGCGGAACTTCTCACCGCGCCTGTTCTTCTGTGGTGTGCCCATTATATCTGTGTAGCTCTGTGTATTGTTGTAGCCTTGTCTACCGTCCCGTCTCGTACCTGCCAGCCCTGTGTGTATTGGTGGAAACAACGATGAGGTCTTCCATTTCAACCCGGATCTTTCCCTCTTTCTTCAAGATCACTATCCACGGAAACCCTTTCTACAAAGTAAAAAAAAACGAATTTTATCGAATTTTGACCCAATAAACACCAATCATCTCACTAATGGAGAGGAAGTTGAATGCATTTAACAACACGCCCAGGGGTAAACATTGGCTCGGGTTGGAAGATGACTTGGATTTACATCTACATAACTTGAACAGGAGGAAAAATGGCTCCAATAGCGCATATTCTTCAGATAGTTACAATATAAAAAGTGATAATACTAATAATATTAATACCAATGATGAAATCAGTACCGATAAGTTGAGCTATATTAGTAATACTTTTGATGAATATAGTGGTTCAAGCCCCAACAATATAAATGATTTCACTTTTAAAGACACTTTTACTGAAAATTTCTCGAAAAGTCACAAAGATATAAATAATAATATTAATATTGGTAGTTCTGAAAATGGTCATAAGATAAATATAAGTAATAATAATAATAGTAACAAGAACAACAAACAAAAATTACCTTTAATATCACCTACTATCTTAGAAATTTCGAAGCAAAGACTTCTCATCGTATTGTTCTTCATTTTGATTCAATGTTACAAAATCTATGATCTGATTTGTTTAAGATACAATTTACCTGTATTAGGTATATTTGGTTTACTAAATTATTCACAATTCAATTTTATTACCAAATATCTGATTTTAGATTCCCTCTTTTGGTTATTCCTACCGATTTTAAACATTCCAAGGTTCAAATTTAATTATTTCATTATTTGTTTACAACTGTTATTGATCAATTCAATAAATATTTTGATTGGTCTGAATTATAACACCATATCAATAACTTTCATCTTCACGATTCTGAATAAATTTTTCTTCCCAACGAAAAAATTAACACTAATGAATGAAAAAATTAATAGTAATTCTAATAATTATTTAGATTTTTCTAACCATTTTAAAGGTGCAATGACAATCAAAATTTTACCTGAAAATTCTGCTTGGTTAAATTATGATCAATTACCATTTTGTTTACCTATGGAAATAAATGACATTTATACTAAGTCGTGGGTAGATGTCCCAATCAAGATTAATTCTACTGATAAAATCAAATTAATTGAATTAGAATATAGAGATATTTACACAAATGAAATTAATTATCAAAATTTCACTAAATTTAATTACGAATCAGATAATTTAATTAATCTATCCCTAAATAGAATAGGTCTATATCAAATCAGTAAAATTATTGATTCAAACGGTTTAAATCTAAAAATTTATCAATCTCATTTAATTATACCATATTGTCCAATTGCTTCCATTGATAAAAATGATCAAGTTGATAAATGTATTGGTGACTCAGATCAGAAAAAAATTGAAGTACATGGTGTACCACCATTACAAATTATTTATTCAAAGGATATTAACGGTAGTAAAAAAGTATTCAATGACAAAAATTTGCAACCAAAATTTTTCAAATCACCATTACAATCATCGAAAAGGAATTTATTCAATATTAATGATCTCAATGATTTAAATTGGATTAGATCACATACAATTGAAATAAATTTAGATTCTTTCACTAACATGGATGGTATCTTCACTTATAAGATTGAAAAATTAGTAGATAGTGTAGGTAATATTATTGATTTTACTAAGATTGATGATGATAAGACTTTAAAAAAATATGACTTATTATCCACTTTTAAAGTTCATAATATACCAAGAGCTTCATTAGATGAGAAATTTAATTCAAATTCACCAACAAAGAAAGATATAATAATATCTTTGGAAAATATCAAAAATTGGGAAAATGAAATACCCTTTACCGCTAATATTTCTATTTGGAATAATGAAAATGAGAAAATCGATGAAAAATTGATTGAATTAAATTCTTTATCGAATTCAATCGTTGCAAACTATCCAGGTACTTACCAAATTGATTCAATTAACTCTAAATTCTGTTCTGGTATAATTACTGGTAAATCGAGTATTTTGATTACTAAGCCAATTTCACCTAAATTAGAGGTTAATTCATCACCCATTATTGATAAATGTGTTGGCCCTATTGGTTTAGATTTTGATTTGACTTTTACTGGTGTACCACCGTTCCATTACACTGTTAAGGTTTACAAAATAGACAAGGAAAAGAAAAATAAAAAATTATTTGATACGAAAAGACTACACTCAAATGGTGCTAGAAATCAATTCTCTTATACACCTGCTGTGGAAGGAAATTTTGAAATTGTTTTTGATAATTTAACAAATGATATATTCACTGATCCAATTCACTTGACGCCAGTGAAAGATTTCGTTTTTAAAACATCGATGAGAGTAAAACCAAGCGCGACACTTTCACAGAATAAAAATTTCAATTTATGTTTAGGTGATAATACAAAGATTCCGATTCAATTGAAAGGTGAACCTCCGTTCACCTTAAATTATGATATCTTAGAAATTTCAACAAATAAAAGAACATTTTTCAAATTAGAAAATATCAATGAACATAGTTATTTCATTGAATCACCAAGCTTTGATGTTGGTGGTGATTATATTGTGTCGTTAGTGTCGATTATGGATGCATCTAATTGTTTAGTTGGTTTGAGTGAAGCAGACGCAAAAATTAAAGTCAGAAGAGATATACCATCTGCATCATTTAATTTATTAGAAAATTTAAATGAATCACGTATTAAGCAAGGCTCATTTGCTGATATTCCTTTAAGGTTAGCTGGTGAACCACCATTTACTGTCAATTATCAACATTTAGATTTAAATGGCAAGTTATTGGGTAATTTCAACGTAAAATTTTTATCTAACTTTAAGCAATCATTGAGGGTAAATAAAGAAGGTATCTACAAACTGAATGGAATGTCAGATTCCAGTTGTACAGGTAAAATTGAAAATGTTGACACTCAATACAAAGTTTTATTCTTAGAAAAGCCAAGTTTCCAAATCCAAGAAAATGAGGTGACTAGATTAAACGACAACATTTTCACCAAGAATGCAGTTTGTCAAAACTATGAAACAACTGTGGATTTGAGCCTAACAGGGTCACCTCCATTCATCTTGAAATATGACATTACCACACCAAGTGGTGAAATTATAAATCATGAAATCCAAGTCACCACCAACTACGCCTCATTAAAATTAATCAATGATGAACCAGGTGAATATAAAATAGCTATCAAAGAAATTTTCGATTCAAATTATGCTGAAAATGATTATAAACATGACTTGGATTCTTTAAATAATGAAATAATTGTTACACAGATTGCCAATCCTGTTCCTAAAATTGTCTTTGCTGAAAAAGGTAAATTGTATAAGGCATGTTCTTTGGAGACATCAAAACAAAAATCTATTTTAAAGCCTATTCAATTGAAACAATTACGAGGTGAAGGTCCGTTTTCAATCACATTTAGTATTTACCATGAAAGTACTAGTAGGACCGATTATTTCACTATGGAAAATGTTGATTTAACTAATTTCCCTTACCATAAGATTTATGAAGGCTTAAAATTAGGTAAACACGTTGTGAATATTGAAAGTATAACTGATGCGAATGGTTGCATAAATGACATTGCTGATTTTGATGATAACAGTATATTTATTTCAATAACAGATGTTCCTAAGATTCATTTATTAGATCCTAACGCAGTTTACTGTGTCGGTGATTATGTTACATACCAATTAAATGGTATTCCACCATTTACTATCAACTATGAATTTAATGGTGTCCAATTGAAATCACAAGAGCGTTCGTCCCAATTTGTAAGGCTGGCTTCTGATCCTGGTATCATCTCTATCGATTCTATTCAAGATTCATTATCACAATGTAAAGTCGACTTTACAGAACCATCTATGGAACAAGAATTTAACAGATTATCGTTGACCATCCAGCCAATTCCTTCTGTTACTGTATCGCAAGGTAACTACGTCGTGGAAGACATTCACGAAGGTGACCAAGCGGAAGTAGTCTTCACTTTTGAAGGTACTCCGCCATTTGCACTTACCTACGTAAGAACAGAAGACACGGACGGCAACGCGAACGATAGATCGTCGCAGGTCGTGGAGACACACAAAGTCACAGACATTTACGACTATGAATACAAGGTGACCACCAGTCTCCAAGGTACGTACGAGGCCATTGAAATCTCAGATGCTTTCTGTTTTGCCAAAAATGAGGCCTTCTTTAATAACTGAACTAAGCATTAAAAAACTTTTGTAAAAAAAAAAAATTAAAGCATTTTGAATGAAACTTGAACCAAATCATATATATATATCTTTTCTGCACTTATATAACATTACTTGTACACTACATTAAGAATCTGAAATTAACCGTCAGTGTTCATGTTTAAGATGTTCCCCAAGAGATTCAATTTGGCGACTTGGTCTCACAAACTGGTAACTCCGAGATTGATCACTTTTGATGCTTATAACACTCTGTATTGCACTACAATTCCAGTAATTGAACAATACATGTCAGTGGCAGAGATTTATGGTATCAAGGTAGATCAAATGAAATTAGTGGATAAATTTACTGTTGTATTTAAAGACTTGGCAATAAAATACCCTAACTACGGTAAATACCACAATATAACTGTCACTGAATGGTGGTCCCTACTCCTGACTCAATTATTTACTCCCCATATTATCAGCGATAGGATGATTAGTGATATATTGACTAGATTTGAAGGTCAAGATGCATATGCTGTGTACCCAGATGTTTTAGATTTTTTAAGATTCTGTCGATTGCAATACCCGAACGTTAAGCTAGGTATAATTAGTAATGCTGATCCCATTGTTTATATACTATTAAAAAATTTAGGTATATTGGATTTTTTCAAAGAACATTTATATTTATCCTATGAACTAGATTTATCTAAACCTGACGTTAGAATTTTCCACCATGTTATCGACGATGTTATTGAAAGGCATCCTGAAATACTCAAAGGTTTGACCCACAAAGATGAAGTAGCTAAGTTTTGTTGGCATATTGGTGATGAGATGAAAAAAGACATGATTGCTGCAAATAATGCAGGTTGGAACGCAATTTTGGTAGATAGATTGAATAAGAACGGGTTCTTTTACGAACCACAAGATCCGAAAGGTAACAACTACGAGGACATCTTGAGTAACAATTATCTAATGAGAAGGAAAGATATGAATGAATATTCCTTACAAATTGATAAGATCGATCAACATGCGATGAAAATATGGAATTTAAGTAAAGATAGAACAGATTTTATTCAACTTGCTGAAAAAACGTTTGTGGTACCTAATGTAACGGCTATTCAAAAAATGTTTGAATGACTGCTTTAACCTGTTCTTTCTTTTTTTTACACTATTACTCATGATAGGTATGATATGATTGTTTAATTATTAATATACAAAGGCAATTTATATAATAATATATAATTTTATTGTGATAAGATTCCTTTCCTTACTAATGTTGTTCTTATTGTTTCAGTTAATTATTGAATTTTAGTTGGATTGACCTTCTTTTTTTTTAGTGCTTATTATAAATTAGTACTTTTCCTTATTATTATGATTATTATGATTGATGACTGTGATTATGGAGAAAAAAGCTACTTGAATCAGACACTAATAGTTTTCCATATATTCAAACCATCAGTACCGGTACTTACTAAACAACCTGGAATTTGCTTATGCCATTTAACATCTTTAACTTCTTTTTGCCAATGGACAAATAGTAATTGTGGGGGGATTTGTGCTAATTCTTTCGTTTCAGCAGCTTGTTGTTTGATTTCTTCGTCATCTGCTTCAACAGATAAATCCCATAACGTAACAGTATTGTCTTCTGATGCAACAGCAATAATGGATTCATCTAATGGGTTAAAACTAATTGAAGTAATGGCACCTTTGTGAAAATCATATTGAGCCACTGGTTGAACATTATTGATATTATCTAGTGTAAACTGTCTTAGATCCCAAACACCCCAGGAACCATTATCATCACCACTAGCAAGTAAGTAGCCTAATTTATTACTCCAACTAATAACATTGACATCAGTGTTAGAAGCCTTTACTGATAAAGCTGGAATATGCTTTTTAGATCTAGTATCCCAAATTCTGATATAACCGTCACAACCACAAGAGGCAAAAACAGTAGATTCTGTAGTGGACCATTGAATATCTTCAACTGATTTATTATTATTAACAGTAAAAGGAGTTTTATCGGTAACCCATTTAGAAGTATGTCTTTGGGTATAGTAAATTTGACCAGAACAATCACCAGTTAGTAAAGCACCGGATTTTATTAGTGGTGACCAATCTAAGGCATAACCTTCGACATTACCATGGTTTCTAACCGTATGAATTGGTCTCTTTGCTTGTTTTGGAACTTTATAACCAGGTGTCGAGAAAGCTTTAGATTGTGGTGCAATATCGAAGATGTAAACCTCACCGTTTTCACTCATAGTAGCGGTAAGCACTTCTTGATTGATATTGGCAAATGGAGAAACTTTTAATCTATTTGTGGTGTCTCTCAATGGGATATTTTCGTTTTCTATTACAGGATCAGAGTCATTGTCCTCATTATCAGATTCATCATCTTCATCATCTTCCTTCACTAAAGTTTTATTTAATTGAGACAGACTTAATACTAATAGTTCATTTTCCTTCTTCTTCGATGCTTGTGTGGCTGTAGTCATTAAAATGGATTGGGGATAATTTCTTCTTTCAGAACCTAAAGAGTCTGGGATGACATCTAAAGTTAAACATGGCCAAGGCATATTTACATTATGTAACATATCATAAACGGTAGGATCAGCTTCTAAAACTTCATCTGGACCTAATGGACGACTTAAATGTGGTAAGTATAGTTCTTTACCGTTCTTAGCTAGTTGTTCTTGTTGTTCATCCTTTTGCAGTAGCTTATTTGCTTGTTCCAATGACATTTCTGTAATATTTGAGTCTTCTTCTAAGTTTTCATCCTCATCTTCATTATCATCCAATTCAATGATTTCTTCATCACTTGTAAAATTATCACTAAATTGGCCATCTTCATTTTCGATCATGTCAACATCATCAATCTTGGATGGATTACTTTCATTATTCAAACGTGAAGCAACAAACCTTTGTTGATCATCATCATCGTTTTCGATAGATCTTTTAGCCATGTTAATTTGTAGTCTTTTTTGATTAAATCAAAATTTGGTTGATTACTTCTTACTATAAATTGTTTAATTTCATTTTCAATTTTCAATACTCATCGCAAAAAATACAAAAAAATTTTTCAGCTGAAAAAACGTGATCTTCAAAAATCTCGATGAGTTACCGATTTTTTTGATGCATTACAAAGGTCTATGTCCTTGATTTAATGTAGTGGTTTAATTTATCAATTGGATTTGTTCATCAGTTGGTTTTTCATTATTATAGAAGTCTTCGTGTTGATTTTTCAGTTTCTTCTTTATCAGTCTCTTTGATAGCTTTAAATTCTTCTCCATTTGTATTAACGAGTCCTTATTTTCAATTAGGTATTTAACCCAGAATTCTGGATCTTTTGATTTTTTACCTTGTTGTAAAAATTGTTCAGTATCGATATTTAGTAAAGATACACGAGTCTTTAATAATCTATTTATAATTTTATTATCTCTTGAATAGCATATCCTTTTCCGTAATTTCTTGGTAGTTTTATAGGAAACTTCACCCGGTGCCATAAACTTATTTTTCCTCAAATTATTCCATGGAGTAATAATGATAGTACATTGTGGCAATTTATTACCCGCGATGGATTGTGCCTTACATAATTGTAAACAATCTTGTAGAACCAAATCAGGGATATCATTAACTTCCTTTATATTAGATGGGCATTTAAGATAGATATGTGCACTCGAGAAATCATTTACATGGAACCAAAAATAATTTAGTTCATTAAAGCTCCATTTGATTAAGTGATCATTATCATATTTATCCTTACCTGAGATTATGTAATACACGGTTCCATCATGAATGCTTTCGTAAAAATACACCATTTGTAAACCGTATACAAAAGACCGTGTCGTTCAGCCAAATAAGAATACCTCTGAAATTGAACTGGTAGCACTGATCGATTGCTTACATTACGAATCAAAAGAGAAAATAATTGAAAATTTCGGCGGCAAATTTTGAAAAAAGGTTCGTCAATGGTAGTTAAAGGGATCACGTGGTGCCACTAGTATAATAGAAACTTTGGTGCTTAGAACATAACTTTTTATTACAGATTTATTAGGTTCATCTTGTACACGTTGGCTTGTTGGTATAAGTTGATAATTATTTACCTAGCAACCAATTTTTTTCTCATTGGAACATGAAATTCATAACAGTTGATGTTAAGTATTATTCAGAAATTCTTGAGCCATTGGCGGCCAGTAATGGTTTACAGACAAGAATAAGTTATCATACGAACAATGTAAATCACACAAACTTGATGTTGACTCAAGATCCATGGAGACATTATCCGAAAAACAGTGCTATTAAATTTATTATTGGTTATGAGTTTAAATCCAAGATGAATAATATGGTAAGTACTGAAAATTTTGTTAATATGAGTACTATCAGAAAAGAATTAACTTTTTTGCAATTGTGTATAGTGTACGAAGGTAACAAAATGTTACAAAAAATTGAGCTAGATGGAACCAATTTACAAACAATTGATAAAGTGTTGCAAATTACCGTGAAGGAGCCAAGTGTCTCGGTGAAATACTTGTTTGACAACCCTAACCAGGATATCTCACCTCAGCCAATGGTTCCATTTATGGTAAACAAGTTTCAAATAACATCCTCAAAAACAAAATATCAACAAATCTTGAATTTTTGTCAACAATTTGAGATCAGTTGCAAAAAAAGTGGACAACAACGATCGATGACGACATCGAATACGCAAATGGATCTAGGGGACGTAATACGGGATTCCATCATGTGTGGACCATTGTGCAGTAATTCCGAAATTTCAAGTCAAGCTAATAACAATAATAATAATAACAGGCAAATTGATGTTGGGATGACTGATGACAGTGGTGCTTTGCCTATGGCAATTGCCACAATTGGTAAGCAAAGATTAAGTGGAATCAACCACTCGACCGTTAATGTCCCAAACGGAAATGGTGTTACACCTATTGTTTCAAAGAAGAAAATGTTTGCTGAACCTATGATCGAATCTGTAGATTCCTATTATAAGAGATACTATGATAGCATGATTAGACCGAATTCGCAGATACAGGCAAGTTTATTAACTAATCTAAAATTAAATGATCTTGAAAATGAAACCATTTTGGAAACAGAGTTCGATCATCGAACATCAAACAATAAAGATGAGGCACAGAATGCGAAAAAAATGGAAAATGCTTCAAAAGTTCCGAATGCCGAAACGGAGCACATGCCAAATAGGCTATTATGTAAAGCTGATCGTTTAGTGCGTCATTCAAAGTCCGATATTTTGCCACTGGAAAATTCAGGAGATACCAACCTTATTTATGACGCACAGAAAACACCAGAGGAGATTTGTCAGGAAATGGAAACCCTCAAAAATGGTTCCTTAGGCACGGAGAGTTCAACCAAAGATGCCTGTGACGAATCTGCTGGGCAAGGCACTGCTATTTGTCAAGAAGATGGTAACAAAACGCGCGGTACAGTCTTGAGAGAGCCAAATGATATCACCACTGGAAAATTCGAGTCCGCATATCGTACGGCAGGTGGAACGGACCAGTCAGACGCGGCCCGTAAAACGAAACCTAATTTCCGTATCAGTAAGAGAACAATACGCGCCAAGTTGCAGAACCCTCTTTTTAACAAATGGGTTGACAGAATCGAACTGGAGATTTTGAAATTTCTCGACAACTGAAAAATTCAAATTTCAAGCTGCGATCTCACCGGGATCGACTATTCCCGATATCTACTTTACCTCGTTTAAACCGTAATAGGCCTTGATTTTTTTCTTTCTTTCTTTCTTCCTGAAAAATTAAAAAATATTCAAATTCGAAATCTGTTAGACAACAAGTCAGTCTGCCAAAGAAATACAATACACTATGACAACGTTCATGGAGGGATACCTAGAGTGGGAACAACTACAAATAGACAAACTATCCAAGTGGTCAATGTCCGAAAGACTCATCCACGATAAACTAAGTGGCAGAATCACCTTATACTTGATCATATTAGGGATATTGGCTGCCATACAAGAACTGTATATCAGTATTGAAATGATTTTCTTCACTAAGCAAACATACAATATCTTGAATATAGGTCATTGGGATGATTCACTAAGACTACAGAAAATGCTATTGAATAACGATTCATTCCACCCTACAGAGTTTTACGATTTGAAAAGGAACATTATAGTCGAGACAATGGAACCTCACTCTTTGTTCCATATGAAACCAGTTCATGTATCACAATTAAACGTTAATTGCTATGTTGAAAAGCCCAAAAAAACTGGGAACGATTCCATAGATGAAACCGAATTGTTGTTTAAATTTAATATCGAATTCTCACCTGATGAATTCGAAGATACAAAGAGACCAGAATTTGGTTGTACTTTACAAAATCTTAGAATTAAACTATACCATTTGATCAAAGATTCTGACTGGTTTAGTCAATCAATGAAAAATGATAATTTTACCATATCTAAAAATATTAAAATTTACAATAAATATGATGAATTACTTAATAGTGAAAGATTTGATTCAATTCAGCTATGTTTCTTGAAAATGGAAACTGGTGACACAATAAGATGTAATATCGTGATATAATATATACCAAAAATATATATACATATTATGTTAGGTTTGGCAGAAAAAATGTATAAAGGGGGGCTATGTTTAATCGAAGGTATCCTTAACCCGGGGTACACCAATGTTATTTAAATGTAAAGTATTTTCAGAATAACACCATAATTTAAATAATTGTATCAATTTAGCTTCGAAATTATTATCAAAAATTGTTTTACTATTGGAAATATTAATTGAATTATTATTAAACTCATCTTGTGAATTATCAATAGCATTATCTAAATTTAAATATTTTTGAGTCTCTGACCAATATTTTGTCTTATTTGTAATAGTATTATTTATTGGTTGTATATTTGATTCAAGCATGATTGAATTATTAGAAGAATGATTTTCAATACCATCAGAAATGGAATTACTATTAGTATTATGGAATGAAGTATTAGTTTGTGTTGTTGATGTAGGTGTCGTTGTAGCCATCGGTGATTTATTAATTTTTTTATTGTTATCACCAGCATTTTTAGTACTTAATACTTGATACAGGTTAATTGAATTTGAATTTAAGTTTAAGTTATTAAATATTAAATTTGGAAATTTGGATTGATTTTCGACATTAATATTAATTAAACTTAGTAATTTTTTATTAATTTGTTCCGCAATTTCACTTCTAAATTGTAAAGAATATAATTCATTTAATTCTGCTGGTAATTCATTTTGTGCAGGATTTGCCTTAGTGAAAAGTAATAATGACATCGTTAGTTGCAGCTCATTCATTTGTTGTTTATTTTGACTTGCTTTACTGGCCAATTGTTCCTTTGAATAATTAATCAAATCAAGTATAAAATTTTTATCATCAATATTATAGTTATTATTTTGCATATTAATTTCTTTAAGTCTATTGTGTTCTCTAATCATTTCAATTAAATTTAGCAAAAGTAGTTTAAATTGAAGATCAACATTGTCATCCGAATTATTATCAATATTAGTATTATTATTACTGGTATTATTCACGCTATTAAATGAGTTAAGTTTATCATTTTCTAAAGCGTTGGAACCAAAATTAGTGACTATTTTATCCATTGCATCCATAATTTTACCATTTTTAATTAAATTTTTAATGTGGTTTCTTTCTTGAATCATATACAGTTTATTAAAATCTTGAATATCTTTATTGGAGTTAATTATACATAATTCTTTACACATTCTTATTGATGAATTTTCATACCCCATAATGATAAAATAATTTAACAATAACTTATTAATCGATATTTCAGGAATAGATAAAAAATTATACTTTCCATCTTTGTAATTATCATTGGTATTATCATTACTTGAATCGGTACTAAATTTTGTATTTAATAAAATTTTATCATTTTCATCATTATTAGCTTTATTATTACTGAATACAATTTCATTACATATTTGTTTATCTAATTGTACACGTTCATTCCATTCTTGTGGGTAAAACCATTTCCTTTGATACTCTTTGGGCATAAATAACGTATGGTGTATAGTAAGTAGATTGAAAATAAACTTAATATGTTGTTTATCTTCAAATCAGGGATGTTCCTAAAAACTGAAAAAAAAAAAAAAATTAAAAATAAAAAAAATTCCGTATAAAAAAATGGCACGTGCTCTGCGGAAAATTCCGGTAAAGACAGAAATAAACGGACATTCTTACTCCGCTTTTGCTTCCACCGAATATTCTTCGATTTCGTAGAATTCCGTGCGATAAAATGGGAGTTTAACAAGTATAACCCACGTAGTGACCAAATGCTTTTCTGTGTCTTTTGCCTCTCAACACCTGCATTCCAGCAAAGAAAAAGCAATCGAAAAATTAAAAAGTAAACCATCCGAAAAAAAAAGAAACTAAAAAAAGAAAAACATAAGATTATTCAATTTAAATTAAGTAAAGGGCCCAAGTAGAAATTGAGTAGAAAGAAAAAATTCGAATTCGAATTCAGAAAAAAAATCGGAAATTCTAAAATAATAAGGCAAAAAAAATGTACATGTCATCTTTGCTTGGCGAATTTGTACATTTCCAAAAACAATTTTTTATTTTTGTGTTTTCCTTTCTGTGATGCCCTAAAAAAGCCTGCAGAGACTCAGAAATGCCTGTACGGAAACCGAAGTTGATAAAACTTTTTAAAATTATAAAAAATGCCGAATCAAATCCTCATTCGGTGAATCAAAAATCTGACACATGGGGTAAAATTGAAAAAAAACCTTATTATTAACATTCTATGATATATTACACTTTACGGGATGGTATCAATCTTTGAAGCCAGTGCTATTGTCTTCTGCAATTATCTTATTGAGTTGCCGTTACGTATAATTCGGTAATGCGAACGTCGAGGGACGCGAGCGTATTATAGATTGTCAACTGGTTTGGAATTATCCCTCATTAAATGTGTATACGTATTGAGTTTTTTTAAATCCATTTGGCAGAAGCGGTATGTACGTAAATGTGCGTGTATTGTGATATAATTTTCCTTGTATTATTCCCTGGTACCCTTAGCTCATGGCGACATTTGTGCTTCCATCTCGGTTTATATTGTATGGGTATAAAGCACCAGTTTGGCGCCAAAGACGTTTCCGCCCTGCGCAGTTTTTGTGGGGCGGCTTCTGCAGATATTGAGGCCACATTGTCTGCGTTGACGCTGTATCTCCGTTTTGGCACTGAAGTGAATCTTCCGGCGGCTTGTCTGGTTGTTCGTTGTATCTTGAGTGTATCTCCATCTCGACCGTTAGTTTATTGGTCTGCTTTTTTCATATAAATAGTGCTAATTTTCTAGAAGTTTATTTCTGTTTCAATTGTCATCACGTTCATGCGTTCACTTAATAACTAATATTTAATTAATTTCATATTTGAAGAACTGACACTTGTTTTTTTGCTCTTTGAACGTCTCGTTGCTTCCTAATTCACTAATCCTATCCACATCTTTTTGCTTCGAGGAATATTTGATAAAATAAACAAATGTTGCCACTAAATAATACACCTTTACCTTCAATTAGTGACGTTATTCTACCTGATAATATTCGTAGCACTCCTTCAATTAGTACCCCAAAATCTTACACTAGCAACTATCAACTCAACAACAACAAGAACACAAACAATATTAATATTAATAACAATAACAAAATCAATAATATTAATCAACATAATAACAGAATGGTAACAAATACTTATTATAAAGCTTTTAGCCTTCCTTCAATCAAAGATATTTTGTCATATGATACCAATATCGAAAATAAAAACATATTAAACTATAATCATAATTATAATTATACTAATCAAAATAGTCATCATTTAAATAATATTCATAGTGTTGACCGCAATAACTTGCCCGCTGACGATCCCCAACTATCCACTAAACTTCAATCCTCTTTATCTTCATCTAAACAAAATATTCAACAAAACAATATTCCATCATTTAATTATAACAATTTGGACAGTAATAAAAATTCTAATCATTTTAACAATAATAATAATAACAATACACTCACTTTTATACGAAATAATCAAATACTACAGATAGAACAAAACGTTTATACAAATAATACTCCTTTCATTGAGAATAATAATAATCATAATATTTACAATAGTAATAATTTAAATAATTGTGCTAAAACTATCATTTTAAGACAAAAGATTCAACCTCAAAATTTAGATCCAGTTTCACCACTTGATCTTTTTAATAAACAAAATTTGAAAAATGGTGACATCAATCAAAATATTTATTTTCAATACCATTACACTTCATCATCAAATTTATCTAAAAATGTATTACCAACAGCACTAAATTCAAATATACTTAATAAAGGAATACCTATTGGGGACATTAATTTCAAGAATAATAAACAACCATCTATCAATAATGACATTATCCCCATACGAAATTCATTAATTGATCATGATACCATTAACATCGTGAGAAAGAACAACGTAGATACAGATAAATCTGTGATCACATCAGAACATATAAAGCAAGAAAATCAAATGACAAACAAGAAAGATGAGTTACTTTTAATCAATTCCAAAATTGATAAATACAAGAAATCTTATAATGAAGAAAGTGATATTAATAGAATCAATCCTGATAATAATAATTATACTAGCATCAAAGCTAGTAATATTAACAAAAGGAAAAAAATTTTCAAAAGAAAGCAAAATAACACTTTAAGAATTTGTAAACATTGTAACGAAATTAAGACACCAGAATGGAGACGTGGTCCATATGGTTCACGTTCTCTGTGTAATGCTTGTGGATTATATTACAGAAAATTATTAACACTTTATGAATTGATGGAGGCAAACTTGATAATGAGATTTTATCAATTGAAGAACCCAAAGGACAGAAGGATACCAAATAAGATAGATATACCATTATCGTTTATTAACTTTTTGAAATTAGATAAAAATTTAGACATTTATTTCAATACAATTGAAAAGAAAGAAACTTAATTTTGGTACTTGAATCAAATAAAAAAAAAAAAGAAAAATGAAACACTATGATATATAATTTAATATAATATAGTATAACATAGTACAATATGGTATGCGCTATTAAATACACAGGATACTTCATCTTCACCTGAACATTGTTCCTCCCCTTTGTTGAACAGAACAAAAAAGGCAGTATTTTTCGTTTGTTACTAGAATCAAGTTGCTCTTAAATCCGTCGTAAATTTCGCAAAACAAAGCATTGTTTTTCATACAAAAGAACTCGAATAAACTTTAAAATGAAAACAAAAAGACAAAAATTAAAACCGCAATCTCAAAAAGGTTACGAATTAAACCTTATGAAAAATTAAAAAAAAACTAGGAAAAAACATGAAAATGCAAGAAAGCTAAAAAATATTGGAAACCAAATATTTTAAAAAGAAGAACTAATCTGCAAAAGCCAAAAAGTAAATTTGAAAGGAGAGACAAAGATATAAAAAGAAATTATGATTTGATATCCTTTTAAAACCCTTATAAACAATCAGTTATAAGCTTCTATTCCCTCAAGTAACCAAAAAAATAAAGTTTATTCTATTATACTAATTTGTCAATAGATACTCCTAGTTGACATTTTTACATTTTCTTTTTCATTAGTGAATGTGCCTAGATGCTGAATCTACAAAAGGCTGAACTTGCTGGAAAGGGAAACAGAATCAAGACTTTTCAGTGACTTTGGTTGTTGTTCACTTGATTCAAATTTTTTTCCTTCTCATTTTCCCTATAGATGCACAAATTTGGAACCAATCTTTTAAAGTGACTTCTTTTTCTGTTGCATTAACCGTAGGGATCACCGTCTCATAGCTAATATATTTATTTGTCAATAGATAAATCAACTCATGGAAATTTGAATGCTCGCTGTACGGCACTTTAAAAATTTTGAATTTACCCTTATGTTTCTGTCTTTTGAACCACGTTTCATCTATCACAACATTCTTAATTAATCTCTCAATAATATTGTTCTTCTTCTCTTGTTCTTCATCTAACAATTCATTACTGGAATATCCATAACCCCCGTCGTGAATTGCGTCACCGATATTATCTTCAATGTCATCATCATCTAAATTTCTTAATACACTACGACAAATTTTAAATTTATCCGCTTTTGTAAATTCTTGCTTATAATTCCATACACCTGGTGTGAAAGTCCAACCAGTTGGGACAACTCCAATAACATTACATCTTGTCCAACTTAATTGACAAGTCTCTTTCAAATAACGGCAAATTAATTTATCATTTTTCAGAACTCCTAATGGTACAATATGTACATTACTCTCTTGAGGGTTATGTGTTATATTTGTTAGAAAAAACTTTCTCATTGATTTCTCATTAACATAGATTAAATTTTTGTATTCCTTACTGATAACCTTTCCATCATTATTAGATTTAGTTAAATAATCACAAACAGTTTGGGCTATGCCAACAGCCAATTTCTCTTTACCAATGGCATATGATCCTACTAAGATTATATTACGGAAAGTATTTTCATGTCCGGTAGATTTCTTGAATAAACTATTAGTCATCAATTTTATAATATTACCATTACCATTAAACCCATTCTTACCAGTTTTACTTTCCTCTCTATCATTCTCAATTAGCAACGATTTGATATATGCACATGTTTCACTAATAACATTTTCTTGTGTAGGGTGAATATTATATGGATTAAAATATGTATTATCCAAATAGATTTTATTGATTAAGCGAGATCCAATTAGGCAATGAATAGTTTCAACCATTTTTTTAGTTACACGGAAATCACCTGTATGAAGTATCTGATATGTTATATCATCATCACTTTCATTTCTTTCTGGATTGGTAACTTTATCCTCAATTGCTGGAACACTATGCTCTTGAAATAAATAGATTTGAGCACCAGGACAATGATTAGCATCCATAGCGGTAACACTGATACGTTCAGTAACCCATTTAACTTCAGAGTTCGCAATAACTTCAAACCTATCTGATTCAATTTTAAATTTATATTGTACCAACTCTTGTGTGATAGGTGAACACCAAATTTTACCTTGATCCCAATTTTGGCATAAACCTTGGTAGTGATCAGAATGGAAATGTGAAAGAAAATATTGATCTATGTTAGGATCTGACGCAAAATTAAATCCGTCAACAACAAGTTGATAATCCGCATATTTGAATGTCAAAATTTTCACTTTGGGCAAAGGCGTTGTTCTGTTTATTTTAACTTTTCGTTTCTTTTTTGGTTTAACTTCTTCGTCAATGGACACTGAATTTTCCTCTTGGTCCTCGTTATCGCTTACATCGTGGATGTTGTGCACTTGACTCACAGTAATCTCAGTTAATCTTTTAGCGTTTTGACGTATTTTGTAAGATTTTAAAGTAGGATCGGACTTGATATCAACTCTATTACCTCCAATATCCAAGCAACTATCACAGTGTTGCTCCCTTTCACATAACTTCAAACTACCCAAATTAAGTTGGCAAAAGGGACATAAAATGTCGTTTTCACCAGAGCTAGAAGTAAGCTGACTAAGACTTGCTTCACTAGTGAAATGTAAAATGGTCTTGATTTCTGATCTATCAACAGTAACTTCAATTTCAGTAGTGGTTGTGGTTTCTTGGTTGTCCACATTCTCCAATGGAGTGTTTTCGGAGTCAGAATCACTGCTAATGAAAAGCTTATTTTCATTCTCTTCCTTCTTTTCATAATTTAGCACAGTGATAGTTTTGTCCTGATATTGAGTAGTAATCTCTTGATCATTTTCATCATCATCTATGTTGATAGTAGTGGAACTAATGCCAACCGGATCATCTATAACAATAATTTGTTTATTTTTGGTTCTCTTCAAAGGCAGTACTTTAGTCGTGGGTATAGCAAAGTCATTTAAAGTTTTTTGTCTTCTAGACATAAGTCTCAAAGATACAAACTGATTATATCTGGTAACATAAACTACGAAATGGACTCAATTTCCTAGAACTACCATCAAATCTTGACGTAATCTGAAATTTTGAATATTTCAAGAAAAAGATTTAATTTTGATGGAAAAGTGAAAAAGTGGTCAGAAGTTTTTGAAATAGCTTTAAGTATAGCGTAATAATGGGCTTATTAACAATCATAAAGAAGCAGAAGATGAAGGAAAATATTCTTCGTTGCCTTATTCTTGGCTTGGATAACTCTGGTAAATCCACAATTGTGAACAAACTACTACCTTTGAATGAGCAAAATAATAAGATTATACCTACGATTGGCTTCCAAATACACAATATTGTATGTAGTAATGATCTTGAAACCCCGTTAAGGAAAGAATTTAATGTTTCCATCTGGGATGTTGGTGGTCAAACCACTTTGAGACCCTTTTGGGATAATTACTTTGATAAGACAGATGTCTTGATTTGGTGTATTGACATCAGCTTGAAATATAGATTCAATGAGTCAGTTAATGAACTGGTTCAATTGATTAATAGAGACGAAAATAGGATTGGGTATAGTTGCAGTATAGTCATTCTTCTGAATAAAATTGATCTTTTGAAAGATGATGAAGTAACAAAGAATGTAATTATTCAAGATTTTAAACAGGAGTTAAATCATCATTTTAAGGTGTCTTTGGAAAAAATCACTTTTATAGAGTGTAGTGGTATTACTGGGGAAGGTCTTGATGTACTCAAAAGAAAATTTCTACATATAAAAGATATATAGAGCATGGTATGTCGTATGATTTCCCCTAAAGCAAATAATTATGTCTGGTATCAATCTGGGCTGTTGAAATTGCTTATTGCAACCTGTTAAGTGTTTAATTTAGTATAGTACACAAGAAATAATGATTAATATAATAGAGATAGGGATATTTTTCTAGCATAAATGAATTTTCCAAGATTGATATATTAATTAGAAATGGATGCCAGCTGAAATAAGAAACAAGTTATTGAAATATATAAACGATGTAGCTTAGGTAACAAGTAAAAAAAATCTAAAGAAGATCTTATTGTATTTTGCAAAAAAACAGAATATGAAATATAATATTTTGGTTTAGTTAGGAAACTACCATGTATTTGTCAAAAGCTAAGAAAGTGCTTCATTTTTCCAATATGAATATGTATAGTTGAAAAAGCTGACTGTATTCGTGAATTCTCATAATTCGAGTTACTACCAGCAATAGTTTTAGGTAGGTAGGTACAAAGTTACATGCTTATTCGGGTCTATTTACTGAATATTTCCTAACATTTCATACATTCTCCAGATAAGAGCCGTACGTAAATGGCCCTCAAGCAAGTTGAATTACGCACCTAGCGGGCGCAAATCTATTCTAGCTGTTGTGTCAGCGGCAAGTTACAGCAGCCGGTCATTTCGTTAGTATGAAAAGTCATGAAAGTACGAGACCACCCTTGAATACATTCGTCGGATGAACTTTCTGATCAACGCTAGTCCGTCCCAGCCAGGTAGACTCATTCCTTGTGACGTTTCCGCTCACAGTACCCGGCCCAATGCGGAAAGAGTCAACACATACATTCCTTATCAGTCCAATTAACCTTTTGGGAAGTTCGTCCTGATATGTACATTACAGGTAAAAAACGATAAGATTGACACTACTTTTCTGTCGTTTTTCTTAGATAAGAATCTTATCTCTGAGTCTTATCATGCATGCCAAGCTGATATATCACATGGACTACACCAACTAACGATAGCGCTAATCAACATTCGTTCTTGAGAAACCTGGCTAATCGCTTTCTATCTTCTGTATCTTAAGATCACTGTCGTTTGTCAAATTGAGGCTTTGGAGATAACAAAAATTACTGCAAAACGTTCCGTTGAGTTTATATATAAGTAGAGTATTTCTCTCCAAAGTTTCCTTTCTGTCTCATTCATTATGCTCAAATAACTACTGATTCTTAACTATCGAATCAAACTCAAAAAGATTAAAACAAACCAGAATATATTTAACTAAAATGACCGTCGACTCTCTAAACTTGAAATCCCACGTTTTTAATGCCCATGTTGCTGAACCAAAGCCATTTGCAAAAAATGGTAAGGGTATCTATTTTGATATCGAAACTTCAAATGGTACTTATGTGAATTGTATCGATGCCATTACCGGTGCAGCTGTCGGTTCCCTAGGTTGGGGTGACGAAGACATCAAAGATTTTTTCACTGAAGGGTTAGAAAAACATACTTATTCATTCCCAGGTTCCGTCATTAGTGAAGGGGCTGAAGCATTAGCTAAATTTTATATTGACAATTCTCCAGAAGGTGTTTTTGTTTCTGCTTTGTGGACCTGTTCTGGTTCTGAAAGTAATGAAAATGCTTTGAAAATTATTAGACAATATCAGAAGGAACGTGGAAAACCAAGCAAGATCAAGGTTATCACCAGAAATGCTGCTTATCACGGTTTTACATTAGGTGCTTTATCAATGGGTAGAAATTTTGTTAGTGATGAGTTCAAAGAATTACAAATTCCTGATATCTTCCTAAAGATGCCAAGATGTTTCCCTTATAAAGATATGAAGGATGGCCAAACTGAAAAGGAATACGTTCAAAGTCTACTAGATGCCTTAGAGAAGATGATCATAGATGAAGATCCAGAAACTGTTTCTTGTGTTTGCGTTGAAACTTTACCAGGTTCTTCCTTAGGTACTGCCCCACCACCACCAGGCTACTTAAAGGGTCTAAGAGACTTATGTAATAAATACGATATTCTTTTCATGTTAGATGAAGTTATGTGTGGTACTGGAAGAGCTTCACCAAATGGTGGTTTAAACTGTTGGGAGAACTTTTTAGAACCCTGTGATGCCCCAGATATTCAAACTGTTGGGAAAACTTTAGGTTCTGGTTATGTTACCATTGCTGGTGTTTTAGTTGGCCCAAAAATTATGCAAGGGTTTATGAGTGGTAGCGGTTTGATTTATGGTGCTCAAACTTACCATAGTCACGGTTTAAATTGCTATGTTGCGTTAAAGATTCAAGAGAAGATTAAGAGATTAGGATTAACAAAAAATATTTTCGAAATGGGTAATTTACTAGGGAAAAAATTGAAAGAAGCATTAAATGACAATCCAATTATTGGTGATGTCAGAGGTATCGGTGGTTTCTGGTCATTGGAATTCGTTAAGGATAAAGCTAATAAGACCTCATTCCCAGCTGAATTACATATTGGCTCTCGCTTCCAAAAGATTGCTTGGAAACATGGTTTATCATTATTATGTTTAACTTGTACTGGTGCTGAAGGTGAAACATGGGATATTGCTTCTTTTGCCCCAGCTTTCATTATCACTGAAGCTGATGTTGACGAAATGGTTACCAGAGCTGTCGCTGCAACTAAAGACCTTACAAAAGAATTAATTGCTGAAGGTAACTTTAGCGCTTAATCTATCCACCTCAACATAGTTCAATTAGACATTTACAAAGCTGCTTACGCTTTAAAGCCTTTTGAGGAAAATAATCAGGAACATGAATTGAAGATACATAGTTTATAAGAAGAGCAAGACTTAATTGATTTATTTTTTATCTTTTGTTCTAAAATTCTTGTAACCCAAAATATAAAGCCTATTTAAATTTAAAACAAATTTATACAGTTTAAAAAGAGATATTTCTCGTAGTGAGCATCTTTAAAAAAAAAAAATTTTGATTGTTCCCGATATTTCGCATATGTGCGAGCTCATGAAATTTTTAGATATATCTTCATTGTCATCTAGATATCCTTTAAATGATTTTCATGGTTTTGAATAATTCAGCATTGCCTAACAATTCGTTCTCCAGAAAACTTTATTTAATTTAAATTGAATGACAATGAAGCTCTCCACAGCGCAATGCACTATTAAAAGTCAAGAAAAGCATAAATAACCAATGTGTAAAACCTGACTGTTGGAATAATCTCTGTCTACACCAACCCTTATTTTTTACCAGGGTTCGAAAAGTTACTTTGCATTAGCCCTACAGTTAATTTGCGGGTAAAAGAAGAGTGCATTCTATGAAAATTAAAGATTCACGTGATGATGCAGATTATTGAATGGAAAACAAAGGGGTAATTAACAAGTAACTCTAACCCCACAAGGCTGGTAAAATAAAAGTTCATACAGAATTTACATCGTATTTGAAACTTTATAAATAGAGGCGTGAACGATATAGTTGTCGGAGCTGATAAAAAACTATGGGAAATACTCCAACTAAACTTGATAGTTCAGACGATGAATACCAAGCAAATTATTCTATATCACAAACAACGGGTCCGAGAAGAAGAAGTACCCATTCGTCATTAGTAAATAATCTACTGAATAACCCTGAAAACCGCAGGCGTTCAAAGTCCCTATTACACACTCGGACGAACGGTACTGGTAGTAGTGCAAGCACTAACAATAATATCAATAAAGGTAGAAATCGACTTACAACAAAAGAAAAAGAACAACTAAAGGAGAAACATGCCATGGATTTGATTATTAAATATGAAGAAACTGTTGACGGTGGATTTTTAGCACCCTATGGCTGTTATAATTTTGATAAAGTAGATTATGATACTGATATTGTAAGAAGTTTAATCATTGAAAGAAAATTGGCGCCCTTTTATATACCCTTGGAGGATTTTGATGAAAATTGGTCAGACGAGGAAATAATCAAAATTATTGATGGTTTAGCACTACATGCTACCTACAATACAAATTTAGAAGAGTTTGAAGATGTACCTATCGGCTCACTTAAAAAAGCAAACTTTGATCATTTAATTGATGAAACATTATCTAAAAAAGAACAGCGTCGTATGCATTCAAAAATTTTCAAAGCACGCCTATATCATAAGAGGTTGAGCTGGCAAGAGGCAGCGAACGAGATATTTTTAGAAGCTAAGATGGAAGTTAGAAAAGGTAAGTCGCAGAATAACTATTTGCCGAATGATGAACTGAAATTAAATATTTATAAAAATGGTATGGAATGTCCCATTTGCTTCTTATATTATCCAAATCCATTAAACTATTCCAAGTGTTGTCAACAACCGATTTGTACAGAATGTTTTGTGCAAATTAAAAGAAGTGAGCCACATTTTCCACATGATGAAATTGATCCAACAAATGGACCGCAGGATGATTCCGAAAAAGATCCAAATTTGTTAATCAGTGAGCCCGCGAATTGTCCATATTGTGCGACCCCAAATTTTAAACTTACCTATACTGCACCTTTGTTCCGCAAAACTGGTATCGGTGGTGTCCCACCAAATTTATTTCAGAGTAGAGAATCTACAAATTCGACTAGTAAAAAAACTATTCTCACGCCAACGAATACGACGTTAAGCCAAGATGATGGTAAGAATATTTCCGCCAACGAGGACAAATCACCCGTTAGCGAAAGTACATCAATAAATTCTGCTTCGGAAAACCAACTTGACAAAGCCGCAAAGACTAGTATTATATCAGCAGATGATATTAGACCTATGTGGGAAATAAAGTTGAATAAAGAAAGAGCTCGCTTAGCGAAAAGATCAGCTAATGCAACAGCAATTCATGTAAGTAATCAATTGATCAATTTAGGGTTTTCACAGGGACAAAATGAGGTATCTACAGAGGCTAATCAAAACGGAACAAGTAATAATGTGGATAACGATAATACTGAATTGAACACAAACAATACCGGCGCCATCACTAACCCAAATTCCAAAAAGAAGAAGAAGAAAAAGAAAGCAGAAACCATTAAAGACTTAGAAGGGTTAGAAGATAAGATGATTCAAGAAGCCATTAGACTTTCTCTTCAGGATCAATGACGTAACTGATTTCGAGACAGCTTTTTGGAAACGCTGGTAGAAAAGCAGCTAATGTCACAATGTAATGAATATATAACTTATATAGTAATATCAAGGACAGCAGTGGTTGATTTACCATTTCTCTCAAAGACTCGGTTCGATCGAAAGCTGACGTTAAAAATGAAGTGTGTATCTTCGAGAATAAAGCGAAGAAACCATATAGTGTACCTGACGTACAGAATGATAACTCAAGTTATAAAAAATATTTTTTCAAACCTGGAATTTTACATCGATTAATTTTTATGTTAATTTTTGTTAATATTCTTCCTTTTGAGATGACCAAGGAACTAGTCTGCTTTTATATAGCTTAATTTGATTATTCTACAACCATTAATTCTTTTAAGAAATGTCAACTGAAACTGCTTTATCTTACGCTGCTTTAATTTTAGCTGATTCTGAAATTGAAATTTCTTCTGAAAACTTATTAACTTTAACTGGTGCTGCTAATGTGCCAATTGAAGGTATTTGGGCTGATATTTACGCAAAGGCTTTAGAATCGCAAGATGTTAAATCCTTATTAGTCAACTTCTCTGTTGGTGCTGCTGCTCCAGCTGCTGCTGGTACCTCCGCTGGTGCCGCTGCCGGTGAAGCTGCTGCGGAAGAAGAAGCTGAAGAAGAAAAAGAAGAATCTGATGATGACATGGGTTTCGGCTTATTCGATTAAGGAAAATGAAATTATATATTTTTTTGATGCTTATTGATGATCTGTAATTTATATATAATTTTTTTATAATTAATCTAACATTTCTTATCTCGAGTTTTTTTTTTACTCTCAATCAATGAGCATAACTTCACGTTATTTAGTAGCTTATGTGTGGTAATAAGTGGAATAAGTAGATACTTATTTTATATCATATTTTTTATTAAATGAAGTGAAAAATATAGAAATAGTAAATATATATAATATGTAATAATTAGTTAATAAGTTTCCTTTGATAACCAAGAAAAAAGAAAAAATAATTGTAAAAAATTAATATTAATTAATCTATTTTTTCTTTTCAGCTTCAGCTTCAGCCTTTTCTCTAGCTCTCTTTTCTCTGATACCCTTGTATTTCTTTTCAGATCTAGCTAATCTTAAAGTTCTGTAAGCAGATTGTTCTCTAGCTTCAACGGCCTTAGTTTCAATTTCAGTAGATGATTGAGCAATTGGGAAAGCAGCGGAAGTAGATAAGACTTGTTCGGCTTCAACCTTACCATTCTTTGGGAAAACAATGATCTTAGATTGATATTCTTTTAATCTTTGGACATTTTGTTCAAAAATTTCTTGGTTTCTGTTTTGTCTTCTGTGATCAACAGCAATACCAATAGTTCTAGCATAGGCAGCAGTTAAACCAGCAGCTTTAACTTCAGTTAAAGTGAAACCTCTACCAGCTCTAACTTTTCTGTTGTATCTGATAGTTGGGGCTCTAACAACTGGTCTTAATAAATCTAATGGTCTTGGAGCAATCTTGGCAGCTTTAGAGGCTCTAGCTTGACGTCTAGAAGCTTTCTTACCAGCTTGATCAAAATGAACCTTGACACGTTCTTGCCAGTGCTTTCTGAAGTGGTTCTTCAAAAGTGGTAAATTCTTGGAGATAGCTAAACAAATTTTGATGATATTTTAATAATCATTTATAAAAAAATCCGTATTGTTAGTAAAAATGTGTCTTTTTCTTTTTAATTATAAAGGCATTCCTATCTCTTTTCTGTTATCCGCAATTGTATCCAAACAAAAAATATAGCTTGACTGATTGTTCATCAATTTAATTTAAGGATATGAAACGTTCCATAAGGCTTCATTCTTATAAAGAAAGAAAAGGAGTTCCTCACTGACATGACTTGATTACAAGCACACTATACCATATTGTACATACCCATTGTTAACTGATTCTTGGTAAATTATATGGAACCTGTAAACTCAATATACGCGCTAATTGAAAAACATTTCAAAAATCGATATTATTCATCTTGGTACATGAAAAACCAGTGCGTCATTCCTTTTTGGGACACCAGCCTCGTGGTGTTGGGGTGTACAGTCATAAAATCTGAGGTAATTTGGGCACGTGACGTTCCAAAAGCAAGCTTATATTTGTG
Organism: Grigorovia humatica; assembly: GCA_030462875.1. NCBI lineage: Eukaryota > Fungi > Ascomycota > Saccharomycetes > Saccharomycetales > Saccharomycetaceae > Grigorovia > Grigorovia humatica. The sequence continues at coordinate 129,699 of JAMSGM010000011.1, read as the reverse complement.
ACTGTTAAAATCCGTACACCTTTCATGGGTGAACCGTCTCTTTTTTTCGAGGGGAGTGCGTTGGATAAAACGCCGAATCATTGCTAAATTGGCTAAATGGACATGGCAACAGGGACAGAAATCAAATTGAGTCTCCGTCTAAATTTCATTCTCCTAGGCAGGGCTTACGTAATGCTTCTGTTTACAAGAAATGAATCTCCTTCCAGAACATTTTGTTTCTGGCCAAAGATTCCTTTCCAGGTATTGATTTTTTTTCATGTAGTTTGGTTTATTATTGTTAACGATTTTGAAAATTGATCATTTGGTAATATACACGATAATTAATAAACGTGAAAGATGTCAGCTGTCCCAAGTGTTCAAGTATGTTCGAATGATTAGACAACTTTAGGTTATTGATGTCTGGGATGTTATACCTGTATCATACCTTTTAAAACTGCTGATTTATATCAGTTTAAAATCGATTTTGAAATGTTCCAAATTTACTAACAAATAATGTATGTTTTGTTAATTATAATATAAACCATTATATTAACTTCATGATATTACATCTTTAATTTATTTTTGAGAATAGACTTTCGGTAAGAAGAAATCTGCTACTGCTGTTGCCCATGTTAAGGCCGGTAAAGGTTTAATTAAGGTTAATGGTTCTCCAATTACTTTAGTTGAACCAGAAATTTTAAGATTCAAAGTTTATGAACCATTATTATTAGTTGGTTTAGATAAATTTTCTAACATCGATATCAGAGTTAGAGTTACTGGTGGTGGTCACGTCTCTCAAGTTTATGCTATCAGACAAGCTATTGCTAAAGGTTTAGTTGCTTATCATCAAAAATTCGTTGATGAACAATCTAAGAACGAATTAAAGAAAGCTTTCACTTCTTACGACAGAACCTTATTAATTGCTGACTCTAGAATGCCAGAACCAAAGAAATTCGGTGGTAAGGGTGCTAGATCTAGATACCAAAAATCTTATCGTTAAGGAACAAAATTTTGTCTTATATCAATATTACTATATTATTATTTTTTGTTATTTCAAATTTAAATTATATTAATTTTTATATTTAATGCAAAATTCATAAGTATCATTAATTCATTGTCATACTATTTTATCTACAGTCTATCTACAGTCTATCTTCGTCTATCTTCATTATCCGAGTAAACGATAATTTCTTGCTAAAGACGCCATGTGTTACCCGACACAGGCCTGAAAGTCGATCGGTATTCTACAAATATTCCGTCACCATGGCAATGGAAATCTGTCAAAAAATTGACCAAAAACTGGTTTTCAAATCTGAAAATTCCTATGTGACGACTTTCTTTCCTTTTTCTCTTGTTTTCTTTTTGATTTCGAATGTATCGTTATATAAATTGATAGATTCAAATATTCAAGTAGTAAAAGCAAAAAAAACGACGAAATGGCTAGAGGTAACCAAAGAGAATTAGCGAGAGCTAAAAATTTAAAGAAACAAAAGGAAGATGCCAAGAGTAAGAAAAAAGATGGCGATAAAAATAAAAGGATGGAATCTGACGCTGATATTCTAAGACAAAAGCAAGCTGCCGCGAATGCTAGAAAGGAAGCTGAAGAATTGGAAAGGTTAAAGAAGGAAAGAGCTAGAAGATAGATGAACCTTTTCATGTGTTGCCACAAACACATTCATAAATATACTCTAAACTTATAGACTGAGCTATATTTGATTGACTTATATATAAATATTTTAATCCAAACTGTTCTTTTCACTTGTTCTTAAAACATAAATATTCTTTGCTTCTCTCTTTTTTTTTTTAGCTGTCTAAAAGTTCATAATAATGTTGTTATTTTACAAGACTATATATAATTATTTATAGTTAATATTATCCAAACTTAATTTGAAAAAACGATATTATATAATGTGATCTATTTTCAAGTTTAAGTATTTCGTTTCGCAAGCGATTTATTTGATTAATTTGATAATGTGAAGTCATTTATGAATGTAATAAAACTAAAGATGCGATTTTGAAGTATCATTGATTTGCTCCTAAATTGGTTCAAAATTCTAGTATTTTTTTTTGGTTGCAATGATACATATTTTCAAATTACGTTAGGTTATTTTTAAAAAGTTATTTGATATTATTTTCCAAAATAAAAAACTAGATAGCTTCAACTTCTTGCAATTGTTCCTTGGCTTCCGCTGCCTTTTCAACATCATATTTGAAATCAAAATAACTTTTTTCAAAATGATGTAAACGAACTAAACCATCTTCCCCACCGGATGTATAAGAAGTACCTTGTGGGGAAACGGCAATATAATTTAATGGACCAAAATGACCCTTTACACGACCAATTTCTTCTTCGAAAATTTTATGATGGAATCTAGCTTCAAATTTACCTTCACTAGCTGAAGTGGTAGTAACATCTCTAGCATCTTGACCACCACCAAGAATGACGAAATTTTTTATTGGTGTAATACAGGCGGTATTTAAGGGACAGTCAGCAACGAAAGTCTTTAAGATTTTGAAAGTAGCTACATCAACCACGAAAGCTTTGGAATCTCTTGATGCAGTAATGAAATATGTTCTCTCAGGTGAGAATTGTAAATCACTAACACTATTTTTATGTAATTCGATTGAATCAACAAACTGGAAATTGTTCTCCACATCGTATTTACTAACTTTACCATCTCTGTGACCAGCAATAATATATTTATCACCCACTGACCAACCAGCAGTACAAGCTTGACTATGATTTTCTTGAGTAACAATGGAAGCGATTTTTTCATCGATGAATTCAATAATGTTACCATTTTCATCTCTAATCACTTTGTAAATATCAATAGTACCTGGATGACCAATAACTTTATCTAAGATGGCTAAGAAGTAGTTACCACAATTGGAGAATTCAACTGATTTGACTGGAACGGGAGTTGAATAAGTGTGAACGTTTTCACCGGTGGATAAATCCCAAATCTTTACAGAATAATCTGCACTACCAGTAATACAATATTTACTTGTTAAATCAGCACCAATAGACCAGATGGTACCGGTATGACCGTCTAAAGTACCTAGTCTTTCACCATTTGCAGAATACCAAACTGAAGCTGAACTATCCTTTGAACAGGTGAAAATCAAGTCACCGTCTCTGTTGTATTTAACTTGAGTAAGTGGACGCTCATGACCCATTAATACGATTGGTCTCATAATGATATTTAGTCTTTTCGTTTACAATAATTTGCTCTTGTTATTGCAGAGTTTTCACAATACGGATTCTTTTGTTCGTTTTCTTCCGGGCTAAAAATCAAAAGATCTGAAAAATTTTCAGTTGCGGGTAACCGGGGCATCTCATTGGAATAAAGACCATCCAAGTAGTGAACAAACTCAACACTACTACGAAACAGTAGCCCTAACGCCCGGACAACACACATACACCACGTATGTTTGCCTGTACGTAGATATATATAGATATATATATTTATATAGAATATAGTTATTATATAGAGCATGTCCCACAGGATCTTCACACGAGGTGTGCCCCTCCTGACAGCATTCTACCTCGTCCACAGACATGTGTACGAGTTCACATTGACTACGGGCGAGTCTATGCTACCTACCATACACAATCATGGGGATTCCATACACGTTTTTAAGTTGTTCAATGTTAACAAGTTGCAGATGGGGGACATTGTGATTTTGAGAAAGCCCAGTGATCCACAAAGACGCGTTTGTAAGAGAATCACTGGCTTGCCTGGTGATATTATTTGTGTTGATCCATCTTCTGCTAAAGGAGGTAGTATGTATAGTAAATTGTGTGACAGTATTTATTGCACTAGCAATGATGACGATATTGGGACGGACTTAAGTGGAATGTTTTTGAAAGTACCGAAAGGTCATGTTTGGGTTACAGGTGATAATTTGAACATGTCAATGGATTCAAGAGATTATGGTATGGTACCTTTTGGTTTGATCTTAGGTAAAGTTTTTGCGGCAAATAATTTAAATAAACCAATGTACGAGAATGGATCGTTGTTTGGGTTCAGATGGTTGAAAAATTCTTATAATTGATTATATCAATGAAGGTATATAGACACGCAATGTAAATATTTTTTATATCATAGATTTAGGTTTTTCAATCAATAATATCTTGCCCTTTGTAAACGGATTCATATATATGTATACAGTCATTTCAAAGCTAGTTTTTGATTTAAATAGCAACATTTCTCAAATATTTGGTACCAAAAATCACTCCAACAAACGAATAAAGCGCGCTCATATTAATAGTTTGGAAAATTGAATTACCTAAATAATAATTATAAAATGTCCATTCTAATCCAATAATGGATATCATTAATCCAGATAAATAAAGTGATTCTGTACCTCTTGGCAACTTATTGAATTTAATACAACCTGTAGATAACCATGTTAAAAATAATGTTAATCCAATACATAATATGATAAGGACAAAAATTTTAGCTAGAATTGGTGAGACTGTTTTGGGTTCTGCGGGAAAAATATGTTCAATAGTTGGTTTCTCAGAGTAACGTATTGGTTGAACAAATGATTCAAAATCTTCAAAAGTTGAGAAATCTAAATTCAATTCAAGTACTGATTTGAAAATATTGAATTTTTTATCCAACACTTTATCAGTGGACATAATTAGTGTACATTTCAAAGATTCATTATACTTGTTAGCATAATATAGAATTGGATTAGGTAAATCACTCAGTTCAAATTTGAAATTGATTAATGCGATTTCATTTTCTTGCTTTTTGATAGCTGGCTCTAAGGGTATTTCCAAATTTGAACCAGGTAATCCAACTAACATGGCGATTTGCTCAGGTAACTCGGTGTAGTCTACCAATTTGAATGAATATTTAATAAGGTCATTGGCAGTTAAGTTATCCAAAGTAGGAGACTCATCAAAATTATCAACTTTCACGGTGTTAGTCTTACCGTCTACTGTGTAACCAATTCTAATGTTTTGTGAGTGAATGGCCGACACTAGCGCGCACAAAACCGTTACACATAATAACAAGCTACTGTATACCTTCATTTGGAAAGGGAAACAGCGTTCAATTCACCTAATAAAATTGCGATTTGCCCTAAAATAGAAAAGGACTCTTCAATTTGTCTTGCGAAATGCCAAAATTCTGTTTTTTCCACAATGAAAAATTAATAGCAAAAGAAAAACTCAGGATTTTCCCGTTACCCTACTTTGGCTAGGATCTTTATGATGAGGAAGTTCAGATACTGGCACATCTTGTGCCACATGGAACGCACGATCTGGAAGGTGAGGTTGCTGCAAAACCCCATCACAACCACCCCCAGCGTGAAAAAGGTCGACATGATGAAAAACGGTGCGATCAATTGTAACGATAATATCGCAATGATAATGAATAGAATTGAATACGTAAGCGCCGTAATCGTAGTCATTAAACTTGTCAACATGATGAATAAGATTATAGGGCCGATAATAGATAAAACCAAAAAACTAACCGCAATGGTGGTTATAGGTCTCTGTTTGAATTTTTTATGTATCTGATTCTTGAGATCTTGAATAAATAGCCGAAAGGTGTTGTAATAGTTACCCTTAGGTAATGTATTGTATCTGTCACTTAATTTATTTCTTTTCCATATACCAGTTTCCCAGTATGCAGCGAATATTCAAACTTTTTCAGTCTCTCCTAATATGTGATTCAGGCTTGTAGGTCTCAAACGGTCTTTGTCAGACTTCTTGCCAAGTTTCATTCAAGTCAGGGAATACATATTCTCAATTTGAAACCACATTTTTCTCAAATTTATTTTGTGTCATTGGACAAAATTAGAAACATTGGCAGAGCCAAAATGAGGATCAAAACCACAGTTGAAGAAGAGTTAGAAGAGATGGTTTGAATAGCCATGCAAACACATAAAAAATTAGTCCGTGTTAGTAATTCATCAAGTTTCATTTAACAGGAAATTTTTCAAAAGAACTTGCGCTTCATAATGGGAGAGGGTCAGTAATATATCTGACTTTTTCCAATTATAAATACATAAAACATAATCAACATACATTATTAAATGCGACAAACGTGGAAACCAAAAATTTAAATATAAGATCGACCACCAAAATTTTTCATAAATTAATGCCTCATATTTATCCATTCTATCTAATAAAAATAATATAATCCTTAACCAATTTTTCTTCAAACTTATAATATTTTCACTATTAGTGGAAATTCGTGTGTTCTTCTTGTCAGTTGAAGTAGCCAATTCAACTGATCCAGTTCCATTGCTAGGTAGAGTATATCTAATTAATTTTTCTTGTACCTTGGTATCCTCGCTACTAATACTAACACTGTCGTCCTCCAAAGTTGTACTCTCTTCCATAATACAATGTAGGTCATTTCTATGTGTTGGAATCTTTTTACTCTTATAGTTATTTATAGTCTTAACCGGTATGGGAACCGGTATCAATATATGGTTTAGAAGCTTATCATCCTGTTTCGCAGCTTGTTTATCATTGTCTTCTTTCATTTCAGTTATAGGGGAATGAGCATTAGCAGTATTGGATTGGTCAGTATCAGCAGTCCGTTTTTCATCCTTAAAATCCAAAAACGTTTTGCTCCTTCGTTTAGCCATCGAACTGGACTACACTATCACTAATTCTTGTCTCTTCGGTCAGGAGCCGTCTTAGTACAGATTACAGGTTATAATTGTTACGATAGCTTATCAAGAAGAGTGCCACTATACTACTGACAGTTTTATCCATACAAACTCCTCTTTCAGAAAATGGTCAAATCTTTAAAGGGTTTCAATTTAATTCGAATTGATTCGACATGTGATTAATATTTAAATTTACAAATACTACTTTCTACACAGATATGTTTATGGAGGTTATTGTAGTTACTACATGCAGATATCTTGCACCTACTTTTGTGACATATACACTTTGTAACAATCGAAGGGTAATAATTCATGTTTGGTAAAGTAAATTTGAACATTTAACAAGTTTAGACAACAAACAACAAGAGAAAAGTCTATCTTATTGTAAAATTTTTAGACAACTTGAGGGTGGAAAAAATTAAATGAAATGTATACGCTCGTTAGCAAGATCAAAACCCCATAGATATATAGGCAAATTTCTAAGAAAAAAAATTCTTAATGCCTTCCTACTTGGACCGGCTTTCAGATTCAAACTTTGAACCTACAGAAATTTTTAAGCTATTTCAAGTTTCTTGCATAGTTTCAAGGTTAACTGTTCTGGGCATGCAGATCTTCGCGTAAAAAACTTTTCCAATGATGTATTTTTTCACAGTTGATTATCACAGAGAAAGAGTTTCAATTAACAGCTATTTTAATCCAATAAATCCATCCCTTTTACTGACGTTGAAACTGAATTATCTTACCCAACTAGTGTCGTTTACTGTTAAATGTTAGCAGTGAAAATAGAAAAAGCTTATTTCAATTCGAAAAAATTTTAAAATTTGTTATCTTGCCATTTTGATGCAATTGTACTACATTCTTCGTCAGCAAACTCTTTTAAAACAATGACAGATATCACATTCTAAATTTTGCTTTGTAATCTTTTCAGATCAGTAAGCTCAAAATTCGCAATTTTACAATACCGTACGTAATTCGAATCATTTTGATAGAATAATTTGTTACAAAGGAAAATTTTTTTATTTATGATAAGAAGAAAACAATAAGTATAAACAAATCAATTGATGCCTCGCGTGATATATCTTTACCAGATAGAATGGATTTTCAGGTTAAAATCGAAACAGTTATCGAATTCTAGTGTTACAAGTTGATGTTTTTACTTGTTTTGGCAATATTAGCTAACTCAAGAAATCTCATACAAGAAAATGTGTACAACAGACCTTGAAAATTTTCGACTTTTTTCATGTTTATTTCGTTGTACACAGTTAGTCAATAAATTAAACTATATACTACGGAATTTTTTAGTGAATTGATGAAAAATGTCGGATTCAAATCTAGTGAAAAAAATCACTACTGCTACAAGTTATTAACAAAGGATTACCAAAAAAAATACCGTAGCAAAATAAAGTTTTATAAACGGGAAAAAATTTCTTGAAAACTTTAATTTTAATAATTTATCACTAATAATTTGTAATATAGTTTACACCTTACTAATGAGTCATATCTTTTGAACCTGCTCTTCCTCCATCTGACTCCTATTATCTTGTCACCAAAAACTGGGAATTGCAGGGTAATTGCATATCTCACCATGGCAACTTTCCCTATTACGACCCTTATTCTTAATAACACACTTCAAATGTACCCATTTTTTTTGATTGTTTTTCCCAAAGCAGTCATGACCTACGATTTATTTGAAACAACATTTTTTATGCAATTTTAGTCTCTCAAACTTTATTTATACGGTATTGTCGTTTCTTTTTTTCCATGACGTTTCTGGTTTGATTTGTCAATGTTTGCTTTCTTACGATATTTTTCATCATACAAACAAAGTGACAACTATATGTTATAACTGCATATATAGTAAGAAGAGAAAATGCAAAGACATTCATCACTTGACTAGCATCCAATATTTCTCCAAAACTTTTCTTAAATCATAGATTTGAGCCTTGCTTCGGGAACAAAAACTTAAAACCTAACCCAAAAGAGTATCTTACCCTATTACGGCATTCGATTAGCCCAATGAGTGGCACAAAAGTTCTCTATTTGAAAACTGATCTCAATGACATCGAGTTGAACAATTTACTGACATCATACTAATTTACAGATTTGGATCTTAATAATAAGCATTGCAGAACTTCTTTTATTACAAATTTTTTCAATCAATTCTTCGTTAATATTGAGCTTTGAAATAAAATTTCATTACTTCAAAGTTCCTCACATATAAGCCACTTCCAACTGCTTGTGGTGCCTTTCATAAAAAAAAAAAGATCTTGCTTAAAGTTTTTTTGTTTGGATACATTACTTCAAGATTTTTCCTTGAACTCTAACTAATTTTCGTGTATACTTTTTTTCATTGTTTGCTTGTTTCAGATACAAATTTTTAAGTTTGCTTTTACAAACAAGAAGTATTATAAACAACACTAACAACACACACAAAGGCTTACGATCTTAGAAATATTTTGCAGTAGAAAAGCATATTGCCCAAAATATCAGTGAAATTATAAAGAAACAGCAACATTCTTTTTTGATATTTAAAAATAGTTGTGAAAAAAATCTTAGTTGTTTCCCTTTTCTAAATATTACCGAGTACCACAACAATTTCGATAATATCGGAAGTTTATTGTCAGTTGAAGTAAGTACACACAATTAATGAAAATTTTTCAATCCCAATAGTTGAACTTTCCTTTTTAAACTGATTAAAATTTTCCAATTATTATTAAACAAGATTCTTTTATCAAGATTAATTGTTTAACAACTTATCCAACCAACTTTCAATAATATTTCTAGAAGACTCGTCGAGCTTAACAACATCAGCAGTACTGTTTGAAAGTGTTTGCAATTTAACTTTATTGAATATTTTTCAAAGAAAAATTAATTACTGTTTGAGATCAATCCGTCAAAACAATAGGGTGTAGACCATAATTGTGAAAACTCTGCTAGAGATAATAAGTTCTTCCAATATCGTTAATAATATTACACTTCAGATAAGTCAGAGTGAATTCAATCAAAGTCCCATTCAATTTTCTTTCATAGATTAATAATATTTGTTCAATTGTAAAAACATTAATTACAAGCGAAGCAAATTATACTCAAGAAGGAAATAGACTAGCCAAATACTTATCATAAGTTAGATTAACATTTTAGAAAGTGTACCATCATCAATTTGTCTTATTCTTTAGAGAATATTGATATTAGTGGAGTTTCAATACTACTTTCTATAATATTGCTAACAAATAACAATACACCTCGATTAAGAAACTTAAATCCGTATATCAGCGCAAATTCAACTATTTAAATATTCCTGCATCAATTAAGTGCAGAATCAAAAGGACAGTTACGAATTCAATCTTATTGACCAAGAGGATTTTCTTATCATTACCAAAACATTAAAGGTTAACTATAAACAAACCAGCCTAATTAAACAACAATTCCACCAGAGAGAGATTATCACCCCAAAGCTTAAGACTAGATTAAAATAATTGTCAAAGAATTACTTATACCCCCTTTGCAACTTGACTCTGCTATTCCAGCAAATCTTTTGATAAATAGTGAAGAAGTAAGTCGTTAACTCACCTTAACAAAAAAACGAGTTATTATAATATTGAGAAGAAAAATAGATTAACCAGTAAAGGAAACACTAGGGTAAAATTTATAGCCGAATTATTCCATTAATTATCCATTTTCAAAGGTGTGTAAAAAGTCTCATATTGTGAAATCAACTAATAAACTATTTTCAATAAAAGAAAAGTACCAAACAGTGAAATAATAACTGCAACTCAAAGTAACATCGCAATAAAATTTGACAAGTCCTCGGAGATAAACCATTTTTTTCTACGCCCAAACAAAATATCACTTAATAAAAGTTTTAATTTATAAAAAAAATTGAAAATAAAGTTTAGGTTACGTATTTCAGAGATTGATTAAACCTAACTTTAGTCTAAGTAATAATTTATTTTCTTAATTATTGTATTCGTGTAGCATTGAAATTGATCAATTATAGCTTATTTGGACTCGACTAAAATAATTTAATATTTTTAATTTGCACTCAAAATTATTTCCTGGTTGTTTAATAATAAAGCGTTGAGAAAATCTGATATTCAAATCTACCAATCAACTGTATCAACTGAAATCTTTTACCCTAATTCATATACGGTGTCTTTACCACTGTTTGTGGACATATTCTATTATTTTCAATTCTCAACTTGGTAATTGAAAATTCAATTTGTTTTTGAAAGATTTAGTTTACAACTAAAATATTTGGTATAAATGACATCAATATCCAAATTATTCGATTGTGATAAGAAAATTGATGATAATGTAACAACTAACACCGAATACTCGTACCCATTGAACATAGATGATATTCAATTAAGTAGCAGTGCATTAGATGACTATCAAAGACTTTTCTTTTCTACATTTGTGCTTAATCACAATATGCAAACGAATGCTGATTACAGAATAAAAATTGTGGAAACTGTCTACAAATCCACTCTGATGCCTGGATTATTGAGGCCACCCTATTTGCCAGATGATTTTGTTGATCCAGAATATGATTTGAGTTTAATTGAAAAAAAAAATCACAAAACAGCAAAGAGGAATAAATCTGACAACCTTTTGCATTGTAACGAATATTCGTTACCCAACGTCAATATAATAAAATCAGGTCAACCTATTGGATTAGATTTAAGTAAATTAGACTCCAAATATCGAAATAATTTCAATATCCGTAATATTGACAAGTCTGTACCAATTTTAAATGGTAGGATCTTCTTTGATGACGATCCAAATCATCAAATAATACCGCCTCAAAAAGCCAATGAAGTGGAAAGGGAATTAATGGAAAATGTGGACAGTGATAATGTGGTTTATGCCATAACGAAGAATAAACAATACAAAATGAGAAATATAATTCATAATAATACTGAAATCAGTAATATTGTCAATTCAAATAACGGTGTCATATGGTGTAACAGAACAGATTATGTATTCTTAACTGGTATTTGGAGGCTTTATCAGGATGTCATTAATGGTCTTTGTAAGCATGATCGTTATTTAATGGAGGGAGACAATGAGAAGTTACAAAAATACTGCGAATCAGAATTTGAATATATCTTGGAAAATTTAATAACCTCCAAGGCAAAGAAAAAAATGGATAATGATGCCAACGATTCAGACATCCAGACTAAAAAGTTATTCAAATACAGCGAGTTGTATTGGCATAACACCCCAAAACAACTTAAAAATGAAATATTGGGCTTTTACAAAAATTATCTAATTAATGAAAAGAATGTGCCGCCTCAATTTCTTCATAATATGACTAACCTACCCTTGGTGAAACGTGGTAAAGGTGGGTTTATAAGAATTCAAGGTATCTGGTTACCACGGGAATTAGCTAGGCCACTTTGTATATTATTTGCGTACCCAATTAGATATTTATTGACTCCTGTTTTCGGTCCAGAATTTCCTAAGGACTGTGAAAACTGGTTTCATAACATTCATTCGTTGAACGAGGAGCTGAAATTGACCCCACTAATACTGCACTACCCGTTGGTAAGTTTCCAAAATATGATCTTGGATAATTTGAGAGCCGCTATGAAGGATAATGCAAACTTGAATAAAAAAAAAACACAAACTAAAAAGAAAAGGAAAAAAAACGAACTAGAAGGTACTACAAGACCAATAAAGAAACAAAATTTACCTTTCGTTCATTCTGCTAAAAATAATATTCAAACTACAACGAATTCGTTAAATTCCACTACGGATAATCATAGCAATACTACATTATTACCGCCAATTTCGAATTTAAATCATTCAGGAAATTATGCCGGTGCTGGTACACCAAATAGTAGCCTGTTAATAAAACCAAGGATTACTTATAACCCTAATGTAACCTCTTTCATTCAACCAAAAAATACCGTTCCATTACCACCAAATGGCTTAGTATACAATAGCTCCAGTAACAATAATAATAATAATAATAATAATAATAATCGTAGTGCAGCTTATAATACGAGTAATACTAACATGATGAATATTATCACTCCTTTACCATCAAAATTATCAATGGAACATGTGCTGAATTCACCTGGTCCTATATTACCTATTTACAACTCAGCTGGCTCACATAATGTCAATAATATTCCATCTCAATCTTTCATTTTCAACAATGCTAACAATTTTGATTTTGCCAACAATAATATTAACAGTAATAACGTTGCTTTTAACCATCATTTTAACAATCATGGGCACAGTGTTAATAAGTACAATCGAAATTCTATTTTACCTTCTAAACCTGTGAACCATCATGACTTAAAATTAAATTCATCAATTGACAATATCGAGTATAATAAAAATAATAAAATTAACGCAAATAACGAAGCAATCTCATCACCATGGTATCGAAATGTTAACTCAATATCACTACTACAGGATAGTACTGTAACTACAACTCCACTGCCACATGGTAATAATTTGATACTGAATCAATCATTTGCAAGATCGAATGACTCCATTTTTGATTCAAACAAACAGTTAAGTTCAATTACTAACATGTGGAATAATTCAAGTGCTAATAGTACTAAAAATAATAATTCTAGTCACTTTAAAGCTGAATCCGTTTCAGGTTCAAATCCAAATTTAAATAAAGACAAAATATTCAACTATTCGAGCAACTTGATTAATTTTCAAAATGGGTTCAATAAAGAAGATAAAAAATAATAATTTTCAATAAATTTTTTCTGCATCTGTTTGAAAATTGATAACAGATCAGTAAGAAGGTATGCATTATATCCTTTACTGTAAGACTTAATATTTTTTTTTTAGTCCTCAGAAATGATTCCGAGAGGCATTCCTTTGACTCGTTCAAATAAATAAACTCCAAGATCCGACTAAGAAAAAATCAAGAAATGAGGATTAAATCCGCAAAGATCAATTCGATGCCATGGAAATGTTAGTGTTTAAATAGTCCACTAGCAAGAGTAGACAAATGTGCAGAATTTTCATTCTTTTTTTTTCAACTTATTCAGGAAAACAATAGTTAAGATTTATCAAGAATTTCCTTTATTGTACTGTGAATCAAAGAAAGAACAAGAGGTCAATCAATAAAATCATAGGATAGATAATACGGCTAAGAAGGACAAAGAGCAAGAATAAACGAATCAAAACTAAGATATTGATAATAAGTAAAGTTAAATTCCCACCATAGCTGTTTATAGGATGTGATTAAAATAGGCACCAACAGAAGTAAATACTATATACACTTTTTTTCCTTTCATTATTCCTACATTTCTACAAAACTCCAGTATAAAAAGTATATATCAAGAACACTGTTATTGACATCCTAAAACTTAAAATGAAAAACGTTCGAATTTTAGAAGAATGAATCAGGACAATAGGTCCAAAATTTCCTTTTTAAATAAATTTGGTATCGAGACGTATTTTATACTGAAGTGCGACAGTTACTTTGAACATTGAGATGCGATAATGAGCTACCGAAAGAAGATTCTCCATTTCCCACATTTGTACATAATATGCTCTTCCAAGCAAGACTACAAAGAATGTAATAGAGCTTAATCCTTAAAAAAAAATTAAAAAAAAAAATAAAAATATCGAGTAAGAATGTGGAACTATAGTCCAATTCTAGTATTCATAACAAAAGAGAAAACTTTCGACGATGAAAAATGAATTATGGAAAAATAACCCCTAAGATAACGCATAGCATTTCATGAATTCAAATTAATAAACTTGGCAGCTGGTGTAGTTGAAATTTGGGTCGGAAGGAAATAGTCAAATCATACCACAAACCAAACAAAATACAATTCCAAGATGCAATTGCCGAACGGGAAACACAATAAATGAAGAAAGCAAACCAGCTAAATAAAGAAAAAAAAATCCCAGTATTATATTGATTAAATCGTAAGCGTTAGGTAATCTCACAATGATTTTCCTTTTTCCTTGCTACTTTTTCCCCATTGAACCTTTTGGATTTTCCTTCAGTGAATACGGAGGGAGCCCAAATCTATCCAAAATCAAAGCGTAAAGACGGTCAAATCTGATATATATCATATATACATACTATTTTATATGAATATCTGATAGATGTACAAATAGACCCAAACACGATAAAACTCTCCCAATGGAGTTTCAAAGCACGCGCCTCTTATAAAATGGCATACGGAAATTAACGCAAGGAAAGGGATTTTACAACATTCTTTTTCCCGAAAGCAATGCGGACTGATTATCGAAACCGCTGCGGTCTTTCTTAGAGATTGAACTTCGCAGACGCTGTGTGTCTGCAACACGGAAACCAAAAGTGAAATGCTCAGAAACAACCGTACTAGGTCATTTCCATCGGTCTAGAATTGTCTATAGCATGCAGCAAAGATTTGGAGTGTATCAGTAGTTTGGAGGTACACCAAACGAGAGAACTTGCATATTGTGCGAATTATGTCGGTTTTAACACCCAGGAAGAAGAAGGTTGCGGCAAAGTATATCTTTGTCATCACTGTAAAGATTTTGGGTTACTTGTAGCACCCAGGTATGTTACTGGAACCTGATAAGCCCAACTATCTGCACTGCAGATTTCCTATTTTTCCATTAATAGAGTTTAAGCTCAGGGGAAAAATTGAACATCTCGGTGCGTATTAATATGTTAGTATATACACGGAATTGTGAGAATTTACCTACAAAAGCATTTAAACACAGTTGCAAGAATCTATCTATGTATATATATATATTTAATGGTGCGATTGTACCGGAGTAGAAGAAACACGCATAACTAAAACACAATATAATTGTTGAGTAAACGGAATATTTTGACAGCGTTAATGTGTCCTGTCATTAAACGAGCATAATATGACATGTTGTGGAAGTATCACTAAGTTCGAGATCATTTTTCGTTAACCCAACTCTTGTCACTGAAATTGTTGAGTATTCCAAAAAAAAGGTTGGTTAACAATACAGAAGGAAACTAAACAATGCAATGAAAAAAAATGATTTTCTCGTTTGCCGAGAATAATTAAAAAGTTAAATCAAATTTCAGTAAAAGTTCGTAGAGTTGCCAAAATTGTTCAAAAATTGGTAGAATTGTGTGATCTTGTGGAATACCCAAAGTGGATCAAAATTGATCTAAGTAAAGTTTTGAATGTTCTCCAAATTTCTTCAACTATTTTTTGTTATTTCCTAACCTTGATGTGTGGCTATTCAGCAACGATACAAAATGCGAGCTTAAAAAAGCTAACATATTATTTGATCCAATATCGCAACTTTGATTCCTTCCTTTTTTACTTCTTCTAGACTTCGCCTTTTCAAGCGTTATTACTCTACTCCTTGGTTACCATGTTAGTAAACACAGCAACCTATTTTATGCAAAATGTCTTTAAACTTTCTTATTTCAAGGAGTTTTCAAATAGTCGGATTATGAAACTGACTTGCAAATATGTAAAAATCATAACATAATCCAACATATCTGAATCTTAAAACAGCTTTTTTGGGTATCGTAATTATTTTTTGGTTGGCAATAAGAAAACGTTCGCACATTTATTTGACTTTTTCAAGAATAATTTCCCATAAAGTAAAATTTCGTTTACTTTATGCAATGTACAACACAAGATTTTATATTTTGAAAATGACCGATTCTTCAATCCAGCTAGCATAACTTAGCATATTTATGCATAATCTGATATTGGAAAATATTAACAAGCATGAACGACGCTAAACCGATATAGTTCCATGACTACCAAATGCAATACTAAATAATGAAAAAAACACCAAAATATACACAACTTCATGCAAAATAAAATTTTGAAAATCCTTAAATTTGCCTTCTGAAAAAAAGAATTAATGAATTGAATAATGGAAAAATGACAAAAATGGAAATTTTAAATGGTCGATAACTAATATCAAGAATAACTCCAGTAGGAATCGTCGATTATTTTAGAATTTTTGGGTTCTTTTCATATTCTTCGCTTTTTTGAATTTGTTAACAATACATAATTAAAATTCTTTGGAAATTAATTGATTATGAAACCCTTTGTTAACAGGTTTTGCAATTAATAGGTAAACTACTTTAGATTAGCTTCTCTTCCAAGAATTGAGTGGGAAAGAAAATTATTATATAACTCTAATTGATACATGTTTGTCAACTGAATAATAAGAAATATGCAGCAGTTGATTTAATTTGACATCGTAAGTAAACATCTTTATCAATTTTAGGAAATTTTTGAAAATAATTTGTACTATTACAATACTTGTCATAACTCAAATCATTGCTTTTCAATATTTACCTTTTTCATTCTTTATCTTTCTGTAATGTTCAAACATATTCAATTGATTTTTTATTTTGATATTCATTGGGTTGAAATTTGATGATATTCGAATATCAGTTTTTCAAAATAAAGACGCGTCTGAAAGTTTGGCTAGGGCTTATTCTGAATAATTTTTTTTTTCGTGAGAAAAAAAATGTGATATTATTCATTCAAATTTACATACGTTTTTGCCTTAGTGAAGTAACATAATGTAACTTTCTTTTTCCTTAAACGTTTCAGTAATGGAAATGGATTGGAAGGTTTCAGGAGATTTGATATAAAACTAAACTATTTTACAATATTTATTCTGTATCTATCCTTTCAAATATGATATTTCATTTCTAATGTATATATTTTAATACATAACTAACATCCTTAATTTTTTGATTTGATTGTGATTGTCATAGTTCATTCTTTACTTAAAATACAATTTGATAGGAGTTTACTGAACAACAAGATAAGTTTAACAGTTTACAATCCAATATTTTTTGGGGTTTTACAAATTCGAATCAAAAGTGGAATCAAATTAATCGAATAATCTCAAATAGAATGACGGATTCTAACAATTTCTTTTACCGAGAGGATTCAAATTCTAATATCGAAAAAAATGAATCATTTCAAAATAAATTGTTCAACATTAATATAAGTCAAATTCAGTTAACCGATAGTCCCCTTGATGATTATCAAAGATTAATATTTGCAACTGCCTTATGTCAAAAACACATCGATTCAATTGATTTGAAAGTCGATAAGACACAATATAAATCAAAATTAGTTGAACAAATCAAAGAAAACTACCATCCAATCCTCTCACCTAAACCAAAAAATTTTTCAAATATTAATGTTAACAATGGCGATGAATCCACTTTACTAATTACTAATAATAATCATGTTGAAAACAGTTTCAGTGATGAACTTAACAGTGCTTTGAAAAAGAAAAATGAAATCAAATATCAAAATAAAACGAAAAACATTCTACGTTGTTTTGAATATCATTTACCAGACCTATTAATAAGCGAGGTTAACAAAGTAAAATCTCCGTCAAGTACTTCTTCTTCAGCATCATCATCCTCTAGTTCTAGTCCCAGCACTAGCCCTACTACAAGCAGTTTCAAATTACTAGATGAAAATATCAGAGAGAAGCTTTGTTTGAATAATAAGGCAAACAACGTCTTAAAGGGTGAAATTATACTACCAGATAATGACAAATATAGACAATTTGGCAACATTAAAGCAACATATAACAACAGAAAGAATAGCCAATCATCAAATAAATTTAAATCAACTCAGAAGGCAACGCTGGAAAAAAGTACTTTCACGTCAACTTCATCTGTTAACAGTAGTAATATCCTTGCACCTACTTCAAATAAGGCTTCAGATGATAACTCCTTCAGCGATAAAGTTGGTTCCATATTAATAAACCAGAATGGTAAAGTTATTGATTTTCGTCAGGATAATGAATTGAACACAAAGAAACATTTGATTAATCCAAGTAATATTGTGATTTGGTCTAAAGACTTCCAATTTGTTTTTATTTCTGGGATCTGGAAGTTATATCAGGATGTAATGAATGGGTTAATAAATATAAACAGAAGTAACTACAATAGAAAAAACCAAATGGACCAAGCTGTTTGCTACGATGAATTTAAACTGGTATTTTATAATTTATTAGGTAACTCTAATTTCCTGGAGAAAGATAATGAGTTAACAAACTTTAGTAACATTAACTTGAATATTAGCAGGGCTAGAACAAACAGTAATGGGAAATTGAAGACGAAGGGCAAGTTTTCAAAACCTAGTAGTTGTGCAACTAACAACCATCAAACTAATTCAAATTTTAATATAAAATATCATGAATTTAATTGGAACTCTCTTCATGAAAATATCCAAAACGAAGTTGTAGTGTCTTTTAAGCAGTACCTTTTTGAAACAAATCAATGTAGTTTAGAAACCATCAATAATATTATCGACACTAAAATGGTACAAAAAGTTAAAGGTGGTTTCATCAAACTTCAAGGAACTTGGTTACCTATTGAAATCTCAAGAGTATTATGTATTTTTTTTGCATACCCAATCAGATATCTTTTGATTCCAATTTTTGGGCCTAAGTTTCCGAAAGATTGTGAAGACTGGTTTCAATATAGAGGACATGTTTTTACCATATCAAATAGTAAGATCCATAGGCCGATTCAGGTGAATGAAATTAAACAAGTTAACGTCAATGATTCACGAAAGAGTGTTAGCGCTAATACCATTAGTCATAAAGCTAATCATAACAATATTCTTACCACACCCAATACAAGTATTACTAGTATTCAGTCGACTACTGCAATTCCCAATAGTAATATTATTCAATCAAGTAACTTATCTACAACCCTTTCGCAATCTAGTATTTCGCCAACTAGCATTAATACAAATGGTAATAACTTAGGTACCTATAACTTTAAAGCTGCACCACCAATTTTGAAACGTAAATTTTCTTCTTCTAATGATGAGTTACTTACATTTAAGAAGCTAAAGCAAGATGAAAACAAGAATGAGGGCAAGAATGATATCAATAGTTTTCATAATTTGAAGGCTGTAACGCCTAAGCACGGCAAAAGTGAGCATACTAATTGGGTAGTAGTACCAAATAAACTGCCATCTATTGGAAGTATTTTACAAAAGACAACTGATCAAATAAATAATATAGTAGCCAATACGAATAGTCATCCATTTGAGAATAATTTGCCCAATGTAAGAAATATAGTTATCAATCCAACTTTAAGCACATCTAATGGTACCACGCAATTATTACCAGGTCAATTTATACAAGCAGTTCAACCTTTGCAAGAGATTCAGACCCTTCCTTACGTTGTGAGCACTGCACCTAATGTCACTATGACAAATGTTCAGAATAACGCAAATAATGGCGTTAATAATACTAATATTCCTAACAATAATAATTGCAACAACAATATAACAAATGCATCACATTCTAGTAACCTTAATCCAAGTAACAATTTAAATAACCCTAATAAACTTACTAATACAAATTCTTGGAATAGAATTAGTAATTTACCAAATTTTAGTATGAATAATTATAGTATCAGTAACGGTAGTAACTATTTCCCGATTTTTCAAACTACTAATAATGGATTAACACCTATTACAATTTCTGCTGCTGTAGCTAACACTCCTGCAACTTATAATATGATCAATGGATTAACAGCAACAAATTTGAATATGAATTTACCTCATTTATTAACACCAGCAAGTATTACCACACCAACAAGTTTTGGTAGTTCAAATTCTAATACAAATAGCAGTAATGGAACTACTGCTGCTTCAACTGCTACAAATGCTGGCTTTCAGTATGATTCAAATTTATTTCCATATTCTCATGCTAATGATTTAATTCAAAATCAAAATCTTTCTAATTTTTTACAGCAACATAATGGACAGGTAAGTAATTTAATTTTTCCAGTCAGCGTTCCACAAGCTGGCAAGCTGAATTACAATTTTAGAAATAGTAATCCTGTTAGTAAGTTTAATAATAATTCTATACAAAGGTTACAACTTAGGAAACCATAAAAAAAAAAGGCATTTGTAAAGTAATTTAATAAAACAATAATTTAATAGTTAATTCATGATAGAAAAAGAAAAAAAGCACTGTGTGTTTCCTTATGCTATCAAGATACAAAAAAAGTTTATATTAAAGGATATGTAACTGTTTTAATTTGATATTTTAGTTGATAAAAAGTGGTTGATATATATTTGTAAAAAATGAACTTGATAAAAACTGTGCCTTCGAAAGAGGGTTAAGCATTTTACACTGTTCGTTTCATATAATTTCACTGTTTTGAACTGAATGACATGGTTTAGTCATCAATAATTTCGTTAAATTCAACATTCAATCTTGAGGTTTCTTGTCGAATTTTGTTAGCAATAGTTGTAGTGGTTTCTATTAGTGAGCTTTTAAATTGCCTCGAATAATTTTAGTTCCTGATTCAAGATATATTATAGATCTTTGATTCTGCGGTCGCAATATCAAAAAAGCATTTAAAAATTCTCCATACAGAAATGCAGGCATAAGTAAATACTATTTTAAGTTGCCTCAGAAACCACGTGGCGCAAAAAAATTACGCAAAAATAATCCCAAAAATTTCTTCTTAAACGAAGACACGATCTTGTACGGAGTTTTCTAAATGAACAGAGTGTTGATAATTGTCTTAGTTGAGATTTTAAGTTGGGGGATTTTTGGATCAAAATAATAATAGTTTACAAGAGTATGTTGAGTTTAGATCGGTGATATTCATTCTTTAACCGTAGGTGTTATTGTTGGCCATATTTGCACTAATTTCCCCATATCAAAAAAAGATCATGAGAAAAATGATGCTGCTTTACGACAATTTCCAATTCGTTTAAGAATAGGTTTCCGACGTGATGTAGAGTTTGCAAAAAGCGTGCTTTTTGCTATTGTCTAAAAAAGATATTTCAAAACAAAAATACAATTAGAAAAAACAAATAAACATTTTGTAGCTTCTTCTATTAGGTGTAGTCACTTTTATTTATTTTTTGCCTTTTGATAAGGGTAGGGCTTTCAATAATTTTGAAATTGTAAAGCACCATAAAATGTTTTAATTTTAAAAGGAAATGAGCTAAAAATCTCTTTTCAAGGTCACTTTGGTGATGAAAAGTTTAATTCAGGTAAAGTTGGGAAAGGGCTTTTCAATAATGGATAATTTCGGATTATATAATTGTCCTTCCTATTATAAAATTATCTTTTTTGACTAGGGCTGATCAAAAATTATTGTTCTTTTAGTTGATACATGGAAATAAGAAAAAGTACGTATAAGGATGAGTTGGTCTGGAGATATATTACCCGAACTATTTCCTTTTTAGCCGATGGCAAGAAAAGCACGCCTTTTACGAACTCTATTATGACGTTGTTTTTTCGGAACTGGTTTTGAGAAAGTTGAAGTACGATTATTTCTGCATAAAGAATGCCTTCAATAAAAAAGAAAAACAATTATTATATAATATGTCTGGTGCGCTTATTGTATTGAAATGAGGCAAAGCATGGACTAAACAAACTAAACAAACTAAACAAACTAAACAGGGCATACGACCCCTATAATCAAATGGTGAAATTTAGATTACTTGAATTTTATATAGGATTGTCACTCCTATAACAAACAATAGAGCCGATAATTCATTTTTTTTTTTGATTTTGAAAGAAAAGGAAAAGTAATGAATTAGGGGAAAGGTGTTCCAGCTTTTCTGATCTTGTCACTTGCTAGGGTTTTATTTTTATTTATTTTTTCGATTTATTCAATCAACACAGCATTTCCAATTTGGAAATTCTTTTGTTTCAGTCACGAAATATTGTGAGCGGAATTATACTGTGTGTTACTTATTCAGGACCAGGACGATCAAATTATGATATATGTGCGCAGTATAAGAAATTTACCTACAACGCAAGAAAGTTTCAATACTGTTAGTAGCAGTATGTGATAATGTTATACTTCCTTTTATGCAAGTATCACTTTTAGTATACTTACATAAACAGGACATACGCTTAAACGATAATTTAGTATAAGATACATCTTCATTCCAACTGTCGCAAGTTAATCTTCATTTGAGTAGAAAGTTTCTTGCTTTTTTAGGGTTTTTTGAATTTTCAAAAAAAATGAATGATCAGCTATGTTTGTTTGAAGAAAATTCTACAGTTCAGTGACAAATGGTATCAACTCTGAAACAATGGAACTGTGAAATCGTTATACGACCTTTTCTTAGGGAAGCCTTTGACAATTACCTATTTGGGAGTGGGAAATCGGGTTTGACAAACGCAGTCAAACTTCTCCAGCGAAAAATAACCTCTTACAGAAAATACCGTAGAACCGGCAGAATAGAAAACCGTTACCAGCAGGCTCTTCCTCTTTTCTTTCTGTTACATCTTTCTCCTTTCGTTTTTCTTGTTTTGGACGCTCATTGCTTCCGTTGTTGCCATAGTCCTTACTTTTTCTATTTACGTATTTCTTCTTCCGTTAAACTTCCACATCACCTATTGTTTTGCCAGACAACGAAAAAATCGGAAATTGATTGAAGTTGGTGGAAAATGTGGTAAAAGTGTACGTATTGGTCGAAATTTCAAATTCAATGACATATTTGGTTAGATCATTCCGTTTAATTGCATTGTTTATCCCAACTTTATGAAATTAATAATTTTTACTTAATTTTAAACATTAAAGTTTGCCATATTTTTCTGTCCATTTAATTCTACTTGGGAAATTGTTTTCCCATTGGTAATACTTTCACTTGCTGAGATTAAAATTTATGCGCTTTTTCAGAAGGGCCACTAAATTCCCCTGAGAGAAATTTAAGATTGTATTATTGTTAGAATTATTTATAATGCTTTTCTTTTTTTTTGCTCGAGAATTCTGCTCTTATTTAATTTTCATTGCATAATTTACATATATTATAATTTATTTATAATACAGCTCATTACACATTCATATCTTATATCTTATTACTATAAACTACTTTAATTTTTTTTGAATTTTATATTTTCTATCTTGTTACATGACTTTGGTTTCTCAAATATATACTTATTTATTGACTTGATTTACTCATCAAGAAAATTAAGATTGGTAATATAAAAAACCAACTCTCTGCATTGAAGAAAATATTTTTAAACTAAAATACCGTACAATCTATTTATTGATTGTTGGATTCTTCCTTCCTTTTCAAAATCATATCTTTAAATATTAATCAAATACACTAACAACACAATTAGCATTAATGGGGGAAAAACCAATACTTATAAATCTAATTGATACCCAAACTCAATCCAACAAACCTTCAACAAATAATAATAATCTGACAAAGAATCAAACTTCAGAAGATACTAAAAATGAACAATATAAATATGGTGTTACTAACGGTCTTACTAACTTTACTGATAATCTTATTCAGCATTGCTTTAATATCAACTTAATCGAATTATCTAATAACTGTCTTGATGATTATCAAAGAACATTTTTCATAAATGAATATCTGAACAATAAATATGATAAGAAAGACCCAGATTATCTAGTAATGATAAATTTAGAGAAGACTTCGTATAAATCAAAGCTAATTGAACAGATTAGAGACTTCACTAAGGCCCTAGACGAAATAAAAAAAGATTCTTTGCTTTTATCTGCTAAAACTAATAATAATACTAACACTACTAATAATAACAATAATAGCATTCATCCAGTAAGTATCAAAGATAATTTTTTTTTTAAAAAAATTATTAACAATAATAACAGTGCTACTGCTAATAATACAGCCAATAGCAACAAAAACAAAAAATCATATAGATCTACAAGAAATAGATCCAAAAAAAACTCAAATAATATCATGAATTGCATGGAATATACTTTACCAAATCTAAGATATTCATTACCTTCTAAAAATAATGTCGCTACCACTACCAACTCATCTTTCTTTTCTAAAGATAAGATTAGTATGACAGAAGAAAATTTAAAAACTTCAATTAGAGAAAACAAGATCAAAGAAAGCTTCAAGTTATCAAGATCTAAAAAAAATCTATTAGATGCAAAGCTAATCTCTGATACCGTTAATACACATATCGCATCCAATACAACTGATGATATCAAAAAGAACAGTAATCTTACTGACAAGAACAAAATTCAAAAACATTCAGCATCAACAATGTCTTCCACAAGAGACAGTGAATTAGAGTTTAAACAGTTGATTAACTCAAATAATGGAATAATTTGGTCACCAACAAATGGCTACACTTTTATATCAGGTATTTGGAAATTATACCAAGATGTCATGTATGGTTTAATGAACATAAATAGAATAAATTTTGATGAAAATAACTTCCAAGGAAAGAAAATGCATGGTAACGACAATAAGTCACCAAGTATTTTAAGCGATACCACAGAAGATATCACAACGAGTGTTAAGATCCAAAAATTTTGTCAAATTGAATTCGAATTTATTTTGAATTTTATCTTGAATAATATGAATGAACAAGATACCAAGGATTCTATCAAATTGCATATTTACAAAAATGGTAAACCAACAATCAAGTATCATGAAATTCATTGGGAATTAATAAACGATACCGTTAAGACAGATTTAGTTACAACTTATCATGATTATTTAATTAAATTGAGAAACTTTAACCCAATATCATTGTTAGCAAGAGTGGAAGATTTGAAAATTGTTCAGAAGGTAAGAGGTGGGTTTATTAGAATTCAAGGTACTTGGCTTCCATATGATATGGCAAGAAGATTGTGTATTTTTTTCGCTTTTCCAATAAGATTCTTGTTAATACCAATTTTTGGGCCACAATTCCCCAGAGATTGTGAAGACTGGTTTAATAATGATCGACCATTTCTTTTCAAAGATTATCTTCTAAAAACATACTGTAACAACAATTTAGATTTATTAACCAAAAATTCCAAAAAAGCTTTGAAGAAAGAAGTTCAGGACATTGAAAGAAAGGATAAAACTATCTCAGACATGAAAATGGATCCCGATGAAATAATTGAAATCTTAACAGAATTCCTAGGTTTTAGCGTAGATGAAAATGGTAATTTCAAGAAAGAAAAGCAACCAATAAAGAAGAACAATCGCAACAAGTTACCCACAATCGGATTCTTATTAAACTCAACCGACGAATCAGAAGACTCACAAAACTCTTTTCAAGATAAAGTACCGGAACAGCCATGCACAGAAAACTCACTAGGCAATAAATCCACCCAGTCAAAATATTTTCCTCATGATCGCCCAGTTATAATAAACAGGGCACCAGTTATTACCAATAATATATATATTTCCTCGGATAGCAACAACATCCCAACACAACAATATGTTCCTCCAATGACGGTAAGTCCAAGCTTAGGTCTAGTTCCATACCCAGCAAATACATATGCAAACAGCGACGTCAGGTTGACTAATAACAATGAAATACTAATAAATAAAAATGCAAATGTTTATCCTAGCAACATTGTAAATAACATTCCTTCTATTAGTACTACCTTACCACGACCAATTTTGTCAATATCTTCTCCAAAATTGTTGCCAAATACAGAGCAACTGCAATCAGCACAATCTTTGAATTATGGTAGTAGTTTCCAAAATAATTTGAACTACTCTACTATTTTGAATAATAACCAAAGGAGCAGGATAAGTTTTGAAGGGAATTACAATACTAGAAATAGTGCCGACTTTGGCAACTCATACAGTAGCAACACAACCAGTAATATATTGGATCTAACTAATACAGCAAACAATCATCTTAATAATATTCATTATCAAAATCTATCATTGCGTGATCACACTCAAGCTCAGAATCTATATTCACTTGATAGAAACTATAACCATAACTACAACCATAACCATAACCATAATCATAACCATAATCATAACACTAGGCATAATAATAGTCATAACAACAGTCATAACAACAGTCATAACAATAGGCACGGCAATATACATCATAATTACTATAATAATGACAATGATCTTTAAGAGTCACTCTGACTTCAAAAGAATAATCTCGAAACTATTACCATATATTTGAGATTAAGAAGACATACCCTAAAGTTTTTGTCGTTTAGAAAAACTTATATATTCATATAGCAAATACGAACATATTGTATTTAACATATTTCATTCTTTTTCTTTTCCTTATTTATGTATAAACTCTCTATAACAAAATGAAACGACCAAAGCATCTCGAAAACATTGCTGACAAGTTATTACAACAGAAAGTGCATTTAACATAAATATAACTAATGATTAGTAAACAATAGCAAGGCAAAGATATTAAAGTGATGAATTGAGATACCAAGTATATCTTCTACTGTTTCCCTGGATTGCAAGGCGAACAGAGCAGAGTCCCTCGAAAATGTACTTCAGATGCATGACTAGGAATAATACTTTCTCTAGTCAATGAACCGAATTGGAAATTCCATACTTTTCCTTTTTTAGTTTTAGTTTTTTGTTTTTGTCTTATCGATCGAGATAAAGTTTAGCTAAAAAGTAACTTTATTGTCTCCTATTTTCTTTTTTTTCGAACATTCTCCGATGAAAGTAGTTATTAGCATTGATGCTACCCAAAGGTATTGATTGATTGAGTCAATGAGTCTTTTGCACATAATAACTTGAAAAAATCAAATTTGGGTTTTAATAAACAAAAATTCCATTGTGTTTGAAACATCATGACTAAAAATGAAACCTATAGGTAGTTGAATCGAATCAAATAAGGGTTTAAAGTGATATTGTAAGAAAAAATTCGCATCTTTAGCTGCGATTAGAATTATTTTTGTAGATATTTAAGCTTACAAACTAAGAACTAGCAGAACTATTATTTCATCGTTTAGTCCTTTCTTTCAGATTTTGTCTTTGGAAATAAAATAACATAATTTGACAGCCCAATTTCCAATATAATTTCACTTTATAGTACTGTATTATTATTTAAACTTTTTCTTTTCGAAATGTTTGCAACAATTTATTTTTCCATTCATTCTTGATTGATCCGAGATAATTTGAAAAAATAAATCATATCATCATTCTCAGAAGAAAAGAGTACTAAACATAGAAATCTAATAGGTGTGCATATTGTCGTCGACTCCAAATTATAAGTATTAATATTCGGCTTATTCAATGAATACTAATTTTTATTGAATTATTGCAGCATCAGCTTTTTTAATTATTTTCAATACTAAAAAACAAATCGTTATCAGATTCTTTTTGTATTGAATATTATAACCTAGTAACTATCACTGAAATTCGAATAATGGTACCGGTTGACAGCCAGCCTAAGCTTAGAATTGATAATAAAATCCCTTTAGAACAACTTGGTGAAAAATCGAATTGTTTAAAAATTGAAAACATCAGGCTGACAGATGATCCGTTAGATGATTATCAAAGGTTGATTGTCCTAAAACATCTATATGAAAACTCCAAAACAGTCAAATTTAAATTCGTTGAATCTACTTTTAAAACTAAGCTTGTTGGTCAACTGAAAACATCATATGAAGTATTTATGAAATCGTTATCAGAAAATTCAACTAATATTGATAGTGAGAAATATGAAATGGATGGAAATAATAATTACGATACCATTGAAAAAATCAAAATACCTCAACATTCCTCAAATAATGAGTTGATTGACTATAACGTTTTAAAATCTTATGCTTACACTTTGCCAAACCTTATTATTGATGAGCTCGATACCGATAACAAAAAGAATCATGAATTACTTGATATTGACAATTATGACAAATGTATTAATGAAATGTATATAGAGATGAAAAGAAGATTAGGTCTCGAAGTTGGGTCAAATACAATTTTGAATGGTGCATTGGAAATGTCAAATAACAATAGTGAAAGTAGGAAATCTGTTGCAAATAAATCCACGAAAAAAGTTAGAAGTAAAACATCAAAAAAACTTCAAGATAAGCTTCGAAATTATAAATCAGATGAGAAGAATGTTAGCCCCAGATCAAAAATAGTGAAAACCAAATTCAAAGATAATGATAAAGAAAGAGATAAGATTATTTATTCCATTAATAATAATCAAAGATTCAAATCAACAAACAGTTTCTATCATTCTAATAGAGGGAAATATTTGATCAATCCAAATAATGTTATAAGGTGGTCACCAGATTTTCAACATGTTTTCATTTCAGGTATTTGGAGATTATACCAGGATGTCATGAATGGGTTAATAAATGCTGACAGAAAGACAGTGAACAGTGTGCAAACACAGTCAGACGAAGAAAATGAGACCAATTACAATCATCGTAATGATGAAATCAAACAATATTGTAAAGATGAATTGAAGTTCGTTATGTCACGATTTATGAGTAATTTACACTCGAGTAAATATGATACTGAATTTAGGTATTATGATTTTCATTGGGGTAGTATACCAATCGATACTCGATTTGATCTAATTGACTCATATAAGCAATATTTATTGAATGAAGAAAAATACAAACCGACCGAGTTAGTTAAGCTTTTGGAATCGTCAATAATCCAAGTTTTGAAAGGTGGGTATATTAGAATTCAAGGAACTTGGTTACCTATGAAACTAGCTAGAGATATTTGTACATTGTTTGCGTTTCCAATACGGTATCTTTTGGTACCAATATTTGGACGCGATTTCCCGACTGATTGTGAAAATTGGTTCATGAAAAGGGATAAAGATATGCCAATATTACATTTGTTTCCACATCATATGAATTTATATAGATCATTAAGTTCTACATTACTGGATGTTAGTAAATGTAAACAAGATCTAATTGTTTATAAAAATCATGAAAATGTCAATGATGATAATATTCACAAAAGCAGTTCTACTGTAATAAAAAGGAAGAAGAGTTTTCATAGATTGGATATATCTGAAAGGTTTACTTCCAATGGAAGTTGTAATGATACCTGTTACAGTAGTCCAGATAATAAACTTATATGTAACACTGAAAATAATGATAGTAATTTCAACAATGAAAGCGAAAAATTCAAAAAACATGAAACGTTAGTTCGAAGCAATATTGCGAGCGTGAATAACGTTGTTTTACCTTCAATCAATAGTTTGCTAGATGTAAACGAGTTTCAAGTAAATTGCCCAGATCCTAGGTTCAATGCTTGGATTATAGGTCATAACAATTACAATTATGGAAACTGTCATCCCATTGATAACAATACCATGATTAATACTCCTGTGAATATCAATCAAGTAGTGTCTTCAATGAATATATCAGTAAAGCAGGAAACCCACCGCAGTTCGATAATGAGCGATGTAAGTCAATTTGGTATCAGAGGTTCTATGAAAGCTTATACTGTTCCAATTGTTCAACAATCTTCATTAACTGCAACAAGTGTAAATTGCAGTAAGGATGTGACAATGAATAATCCCAACAATATCAATCATGGTAATCTTATCAATAATGTTAAAAACAGCAATCTTTATTATGGAAATCAAACTCAAAACAATAGTTTCAACCAAAAATTTGAGAAACATACTATTGGTAGTTTAAGTAACATGAATGAATTTACAAATACTCCAAACATGAATAATGGAATGTTACAGAGCTTTAATAATGCCAACAACGGTGCAGTTCAGCCTAATAATAGATTTGGCTATGATGGTTGGTCGAAAGATATCAATAGTAACGAGTTGAATACCATCAATTTTAATAATTCGATCAATCATGTTAGTACGCATGGAGGTGACTTGTTTAAGAGAATAAATACCATTCAATCGTATGATGAAAGAAAATGGTCGCAAAGAGTTCCATCATATAATACAAATCCATATTACCGTGTAAATGGTAATATTAATTCGAATGGTTATCCCAAAAATAATATTTCCCAAATGGTATCATCTACAGTACCATCCTCAAAAAACAAGTTACTAACACATATGAAACACAGTGATGATAATATTGTCAATAATAATACCAAATGTCTTGTTTATGATGCCAACCAAAATCTTTCAAATGTTAATAATTTAACTTATTCAAACTTTGACGATGCAAATGGGCAATATGATGACACTGAAAAAAAAAATAGGAAATGAAACCTTGTCTCTTTTTATCATAATTTTTTTCGTTTCAAAATGAACATTACAGGAACATAAGTATGTTGCTTGCGTTATATGAATCTATTTGTGTTGAGACGATGATTTGAATCGGAGACAATAAAAGAAAAAACAAATCGAATAAAGTTAGTTATATCATCTGATGATATCTGGTTCACATGAAATCGAAGATAGTAGCTGTTAAACAGAATGTTGATCTTTTTATTTTTTTTCATTGCCGACTGGATGCCGCGAATTTAGTGTATCAGTTGGAATAATACAAAAAAAAAATAATTTTGGTTGCTGAAATCAAATTCGTGAGAGAATTTTTCCTAATAATTGAGTTGGATACTTGAAAAGTGAAATCGAACAATTAGATGCATTTTGGAGGCAATAGGCCGCTACAAAACTAGATCAAACTAACTGACGAATATGCCTTACTGAAGTAGTACGAAACTCATTCAAGATGTCGTTTTGTCATAACTTTTTGCCTCGAGTAGCATCAAGTTTAGAAATAAGACTATATATCTTTTTCGCATACAGCGGACCAACCATTCAGAGGTCAAACTGATATTTAGTATAGATTTACATAGAAGCATGAACACTGTTGTCGTGTTAAATATGCACATTAACTTCGTGACACCAAGGTGAGAGATCTGATTTGGCCAATCAACGACAACGGTACTTTCGATAGCACCGGCACGTGCTGCCTGCCCGGGCTCCACCTGCCCCTCACCGGTTGGCGTCCCCTAAGGGCACTGTGATGTAATGACACTTCACGATTTGCTGGCGAGGTTGATTGGTGGACGTTTCGGAAATAAACTGCCACAGAGCGATCATCTGTGAGTGAGAATCCGAACACGAATTACGGCAGGCGAGAGTTATATTGAAAGCTGGAACTTGCGTTATTTATATATATACACCATATTTATAGGATAGTCAACACCATTACATCATCAAATCCTTGCTTTTTTTCTGGGAGGCAATTAGCGTTTGTGTCAAGGTATGAGCTTATTTGACACAATTTTGCATGCGAGGATAGTTTTTCCGCATGTAATGGGCGTCCACCCCTTGTCCTATAAACGTTACTACGTGAAGTTAGGTGAGAAAACAATACAGACATGATACTTCAATGAATGAACGTAAGAACTTTGATAGAAATGAAAAAAATAGTAGCTTAATACCAATCTAAACCTGAAATTTTTGTATGTCCTAATAGGGTTCTATCAATCTATTCAAGTATATTGTTTTCTCTACTTTCAGCAGCGACAATGAAAGTTGTACTTGAGGCCACCCCAACAATAAATTTCTAAAATATTTCCAAGCTTGTAATAAAAGAAACAATATGTATGTACTACTCTCCATTTACAACTTGTGTATTCCACAATTGTATTTGATAAGCTAACCTTTGTTTTTTAAATACTTTGTCTTCCGTCCTGATCCAAAATTCACGTAATCTTCTCAGTGTAATGGGAGGGTGAAAAATTGTCTTAACATGTACTCATAATTGCTAATATCAGTCTTCCTCATTGTATTCGGCGTGTAATAAATTATTTGTCAAGCTAGTTTGTCCGCAAGAAAACAGCAAAATAAATGGCCTTAAATACAAATAAAGATACCGAGTATGTATTTCAAAAAACTATCTTGTATTATCTACTTTACCCTAATTCGACGCCTATCAATGGTAGTGTCTTCGGAATAATGAAATCCCTATTTTTTGATTTCTTCAACCTGGTTCAGCTGAATGGAAACTGTTGAAGCAATTGCACCTCACTCCAAACGAATGATCTCGAAATGAAAACTTACACAAAATATTTTTCTGTCATTGCTCTTTTCTTTAAGTTGACAATTGACTATGATCTGGAAATAAGCACATGAAAACCTGCACGCTTATTGCAGATTCAAATTGAGGAGTTGCCAGTCCAAATAGTAGGTACGATGTAGGTTTATCTTCAGCTAAAGCTGCAGTTTTCATAGATTCCAGAATTAATCAACTTATATTCATGTAGAGAAAGAAACTGAGAAGAAAAACATCTAACGATAAGCAACTTAAAGTTTTGCGTCAAGCATTTAATGAAACTTATCTTTCACTAGTATTTACTAAAATTCACCATTTTCCGAGATCTGGTTTGGATCTTGTAAGGCACCTTTAAGTACGTGCAGTAGATAACTTTGATAATTGAGAATATTAGTTAATATTCACTAGCGTAATTCTTCAAAGGGTTTTTTCTTCGATATTCAAAATATAGAGATGCCAAAATTTTGAAACAGTAATATTCATAGTCTTTTTAAGACTAGAACAAAACTGTATTTGTAACTGAAATTTTTTTTGCTTCCCTCGCCAAATATCACAATAACATACCGTACAACATGTTGCTTCGAGAGTCAAAAATAGGAAAAAAAAACTTTGTTGAATTAACGTTAGTGAGAAAACTTTCATTGCGCAAATATCCAAGAATGGCTAGAATGAGTTAAGTGTAAGGTATTTGAAACGCATTGCGTGAATTCATGATGATTGATTGAGGTTCTTGCACCCATGACGTCCAACATGCCACAATGAGTAAATTTTACAGTAAATTGTAACGGTAAGTGTCGGAATATACGCTCATCAGACCACCATAAAAGGTGTTAATTCATCTAAACGGCCGGCCGGTGGCCATGGAAGTTTGGAAGCCCCTAAGGAGTGTGTAAGAATTCACATGTCGAATAAACTAGCCCTGAAAATCGATGGCCCTCAATTTCGTGTTACCTATACTCCAGCGTCAGGGTTGATCTTATGACCCGACGAGTAGGCAAACGTGGAGGTTTGTGACGAAAGCCTAGGGTGTGAACACGTTCGAACGGCCTCTAGTGCAGATCTTGGTAGTAGTAACAAAATATTCAAATGAGAATTTTGAAGACTGAAGTCGGGAAAGGTTCGACGTCAACAGCAGTTGGACGTAATTTTCAAATCATTTGCCAACATTATCATGTAACAAGCGCAAACATATAGTCTGCAGTTTGAAATGAGAAGGGGAAAATTACTGTTTAAAGTTTTTTTCTGTAAAATCACGTAGTCTACAGAATACTAGTTCTGATGAATTCCATAATAGATTTATTTAGCTTTATTTACTTCAATAAATACTGTAACAAGGTAGAGCGATGTTGGACCTGTACTAAATAACAATATTATCATTAAGTTACAACAATAATCTTCTTGTAATAGTCGAGAGCAGTTCGAATGGGAACAACAAAGTAATTTTTACCAAATTGCCGAAAAAAATGTCTTGAATCAAGATCCTTGATTCAGTGCATACCTTTGTAAAAAAATATAGTAGTTAGCTCTGAAATTATTTTATGTAATCGATTCACACAATACTAAAAAATAACGTAATTGTAATCAATATTTCATAAAGTGACATATCGACCAAATGGGTAATAAAACAATAGAGGCAAATTGGGTAAAAAATAATGCAAGAAAAACATAAAATAAAATCCAATTAACTTAAAACTTTTCATTCAAATTAGTTTAATTAACTTTGACAATAAGTTTGGCCGAAAAGAAGCAATCCAGCTAAGCAGTCGTTTATCCAACTGCAGTCACATACTTGATAGTAAAAGAGCTTATTATTACCTTTTTGACAAAGTTGCGGAGGAATTTTGCTGAAAAAGCAACCATCCTGAAAAAATAACTAGAAATTTTTAAAATGAAAAGAATTTTTTTCATATTAATTTTAATTCATCCTTATCAATAAAATATAACTAACGTACAGACCGCATATTATTCTGTTTCATATCGAATAATTTTACTTTTTTTAGCAATTTTTTATAATTTTATTTTGTTAAAAACTGAGAGGCAGCATTTTTCCCAACTAAAAAAATTATTTTTTTTTTGATTATTTTGAAAAATTGTAATTTAAGAGAAAAGAAGAGCTCAGGAATGACTAGTATCAATATAAATGAAATTCAATTAACAGAAAGTCCGTTGGATGATTATCAAAGATTTTTCTTTATTGAAGCTATTTTAGCTAGTAAAAACAAACCAAATGATTTGGATAGTAATAAAAGTGTTCATGCTAATTATAAAATCGATAAAAATAAACCAAATCTGCTTATTCTGAAAGTCAATCAAGCTGCCTACAAGTCTAAGTTAATCAAACAGATCAAAGACACTTGCAATGATCTCTTCAGTAAAAAATTACAGCAATATTATTATCAGTATCATAATCCAGATCAAGTTCTAAGTAGCGATTCACAAAATAAAAATGAAGAATCCAAAAATCTAGTAATAAAATTCAAACCAAAAGGTAGGCCCAAGAATGTTTTGAATTGCTCTGAAATCGATTTACCTAATATTATCTTCAATGATTACAAAAGTGATTTTAGTCCAGATCAAATTGATGCTGCTGTGATTAGTAAATGCCAAAAGATTGTGAGAGAAATGGATGATACTTTGAAAAGAAGACTTTGTACTAAGAGCAAATCATACGAATTATTAATAGGTAAGTATTTGTTAGATCCTAAGGATGCACTAAGCGATAAACCGGCATCAAATAAATCAGATAATGACAAAACTAACGAGGCCACAGCTTTCACTATAACAAAGAATCAACAATATAAGTTAACAAATATCGATTATATTGCTAATATTCAAAACCAGATGTTTAATCCCAATAATGCATTGATTTGGTCAAAGGGTATTCAATATGTATACATGTCAGGTATCTGGAAACTATATCAGGATATTATGTTTGGATTACTGAAAATGGATAGATGTTTAGACGGTACGTTAAACGATTTACTTAAAGCAAACTGTAAATTAGAACTGATTAGAGCTTTTAATGAATTAATGCCACGAATTGACATTATAAAACATATTGATATGGTTATAAATGAAATAGATAATGTCACTGTCGATACCACTACTGAGAAAAGCACTGAAGATGATAAAAATAAAAAGAATACCAAATACATTGAATTTTATTGGAGTTATTTAGATGAAGATATTCAAAACGATCTACTAGCTTTCTACAGAAAATATCTGATTGAGGTGGAAAAGGTAGACCCAAATTTATTAAATGATTTGGACGATCTGAATTTTATTCAGAGGCTACGTGGTGGGTTCATTAGAATCCAAGGTATATGGTTACCAATCGAATTTGCAAGGCCACTTTGTATATTATTTGCATTTCCTATAAGATACTTTTTAGTGCCAGTTTTTGGAAAAAGTTTCCCCAAAGATTGTGAATATTGGTTATATAAAAAAGGAAGTTTTGCATCTGTTTCGGAATTTATGTTTAAATATTCGAATATATTCCGAAATGATGTTACAGAAAACGAAAAAAAATCAGAAAAAAATGGCAACTTAATGAAAAACACTTTCATAAATAATAATCTTTCAAATTTTGATGGACGAAATGTTATCATCAATAACAACAACAACGATTTGGTTCCAAATTTTCAAAATAATACCAATTTCAGTGCAGATAAGCAACTCCTTTGTCATTCAAATGACAATGTGTACACGATGATGAAAAACGTTGAGTTGATTCTTAGTCAAACTAACAATATTGTGAATGCTTTCAACATCAAACCTGTGTGTGTTTCTGGTCCAAATAACCAGAACTTATTGATGAGCAATTTTCCCGTTCAAACGAACTTGCCAACTCAAAATAATTATAACCTCCCCAACAATTACGGCGTACTTAACAACTCAAATAATAACACCGATAACAGCATAACTATCAATAATAATGACAATATTAGCAGTAATAAGGCTGATAATGCCAATTTTACCAGGTTAGATAGTAACGATACCAATATTAGTGATTTAGATAAAAATACCTGTAAAAGAGGATCACAAGTTGATGATAAATTTCAAAAGCCTGATGAAGTTAAAAAATCAAAGCAAGTTAAACTAATTCCTTCACGTTCTAACAGTAATATTTTACTCCGGTCAAAAAGCACTATCCCTACTCCAACAGCTATGACACAAGCATTACCCAATAGATTTTCGTATGGCACACCTAGTTATGATGTTCCCCATAATGCTGGCATCCACGAACAAGTAAATAATTTGAATGCTATGGGAGCTAATCAAGTGATAACGTTCCCACAACCTCTCGAAGTTAATCATAATCGTTCAATCAATCACATTAATTCAACTAGTTCAACCCATTCAACTAGTTTGGTTAACATAAGGAATGAATGTAACAATTCACGTCATTCAAGTAATAATAAGAGTTCCTTTATTGAGACAGAAAAATCC
Organism: Grigorovia humatica; assembly: GCA_030462875.1. Lineage (NCBI taxonomy): Eukaryota > Fungi > Ascomycota > Saccharomycetes > Saccharomycetales > Saccharomycetaceae > Grigorovia > Grigorovia humatica. The sequence goes on along the minus strand of JAMSGM010000011.1, from coordinate 92,945 downwards.
GACACACCAATTCGCACAGTAAATCTAACTAATCCAACCAATTCAACTAATTCAATTAATGCGATCAATTCAACAACTTCAATTAACTTAGAGACTACAAAAAATGCAAATTGTCAAACTCCCGTTTCTCTTGTCGACAAGGATAAAACCGTTCGACCAGCCAAAGAAAAACAGAATAGAAAGGTTACCGTTACTATCAAAGAAAGTCGCAATATTTCTAAAAATGGTATCGCTATTACAGCAAAAAGCTTGAAGAATCGTTCGAATTCCAATTCTCATGCTCCGACTATCAACTTTCTATTAAATTCGAATAGTAACACTGACGACAATAAATGAAACAATGGTGAAAAGTTTAAAACAAAAGGGAGTAAAGCCATTCATGAAACTATCAATAACAGAGATCAAGCTGATCAAAAATAATAAAAAAATAAAATAAAAAATAAAAAGTAAAAAAAAAGAAGAAGCACTACGTGGTTCTCAAACTAAAATAGACAGTGTATAATATTTCAAAAAGGTCATTAGCAAATGATATAGCATAATTCAATATAAAAAATATATCCGCTTTAAAACACTAATGTTTTTATATTTTTTCCTCATGTTTTAATAAAAGTGTGATACTGCTAAGAAGATAGAAAATCTTTTTTTCACAACATAGAAATTTTATCGATTCTTTTCAATAAAATGGTCAAAGATACTTTATGCTTGTCTAAGATTGAAAACGTTCACAATGGAAAGAAATGAACGGAATTATTTGTCACTGTTTTTAGTTGCTTTTCATAATGGTCAGAGTTTCGAAATATTGATAGTTGTTCATTCTTATTTTGATAAAACCTCGGATATGTATGGAATAATCCTAATACAACAAAGTTATGCAAGCTTTATATTCTTTAAACTTTTTATCAAAAGTTTCTTTCCCCACCGTCCTTTTACTACCTACCTCCTACGTTCAGTAAAAGTCGATACAAATTTTGCGCAGCACTATGCTAATAGCTATCGTTCTTCTAAATTGCATTTTTGTTGGGAAATAGAAAAAAATCGGTGTTTGGACCCTGGAAGGGACATGAGAATGATATTATGCGCCCCCAAAATTACAGAGAAGAAATGGCATTAGAAAGATTCTGTTCAAATACGTGACTCAGTAGTAATACTAGTTAACCTAAGATGATAGTTCTCTGTCTTTTATACTGTGGAGAGTTTCAAGTAAGATGACTGAAAATTATCCAAGTATGGAAAATTATCTTGCCTTCATAGCCTCATCTTCCAAATGGAACGTTACGTAACAACTATGTTCTATAATTTCCCTTTTGTCTTCCATTGATAGAATCTGCCTGACGAAAAGTGGCCGCAAAAAAAATTCTGTAAAACCAAGAAAAAAAATTAGTGAATTCGAAAAACCGTATCAAGATATACTCACTAATCGAACCAAGGCTATAGAAGTATTGAACTACAAAAATTGTCTCTTTAACTACGTAATTTTTTTGGTATATTACGTATTTCTTTGTCAGCTTTTTTTTTGATTGTTTAAACTATTTAAGGTACAGATACCTTTGGAATTTTTCGGGGAGCATCAATCAGATGTCAGTGTTTCCATTTAGCAAAAGTAAATAGTGGGGAACAAATTGCTAGCTGCAGGGGCTGGATCTTTAGACAAGCGAAAGTATCGGGTTTAAGTTTCATGGAGTTGAAAATGGAAGGAAAAAAAGCGTTTTATTCATTAGACAAATTTTTCAAAAGGTAATAATTGCATTTTTTTTTTGTCAATTTATCACCTCATCGTTTTTAATGGAATTTATTTTCCGTTTCCAAAAAGGAAATGTTTGAAAGCGGAGCATTTTAGACCAGTCAGTTTTTCTTTTTTGATTTTTTCTTCTGCCCTAACCTAAATTCGGCATTTTCATGGGCTCCACTTCCCCCCTCTTTCCGAATTTTGATTAAGTCCAATCCGGCCCGTCCGATTTTGGAAGAAGAAGAAGTCTTTCTTTTCTTTGCTCCTAATTGGGTGCTGCATTTCGTCATACATGTGTCAACTCAACTTCATTGAAGTTTATAGTATATTTTCCTATTTGTTTAATACGTAGTAATCTAATTTATATCAGTATTAGTAACATTTAACTTAAGCGGCAAGCGGCTAACTGTAAGTTAAAAAAAAAAATAACAACTCGTCAAACATGATCGGGACTGGGGAAAAAACCTCACCATTGAATTTCCCAAACGGGAAGTGGGGGGGACTCATGAACGGATCACGGGATCAAACAGATCACGGGATCAAACAATGTTTAATTGCTCCGCTTTGATGGCTATTTATTTTTTAACATGCTTACAATGGCATCCAAATTGTGTGGGGATTAACTCCAATTTTCAAATTTAAGGTATATAGCTCATGAGAATCATGCGGAGTCTGCACCGATTGACGAAATTTCTAAAAATTACATAGGACAATCCCTTTTGTCAACCTATAATTTCTGTAAAAAACTCTATATACTCCAAACTACGCAAGACTATTGTCTTATTAGGTTTCAGAAATTTCGTTTCATGTAAGACAATAGTACGACCTGTACACTGATCGTTTCTCTCAAATTTTGAAGCTGTAATAAGATAGAATCACCACTCTTATCTTGGGCTACAAATGATTTCATGCTGCGCCAAATCAATGAAACCGAAGTTTGCGTGAAATTGGTGGATCTTATCCTAAATAAAGTAATCTTCACGTATGACATTACACTCGGTGTTTTTCTTCTCTAAAATGCTACCTACCCTTCACAATATCTATCTGTGATTTTTTAGAGGTTTGATATAACATAATCGTCGTACAGGTAAAAAATTGTCGCTTTTGTTAAATTACCGGAACTAATCGTTGTATATCGTATTCGATCCATAGATTAATTTTCCTTTCTACTTTGAGTAAAACATATTCATTGATTCTATAGGTTGCTTCCATATTTAAAATTAAGCTTTTGAGAAAGGATAATTATATGCATTGCTTTAAGCGGAGATTTATAAAGGTATCAAAACTTGAGATCAATTATTTTTGACACCCCTATATATAACCGTTGAAAATTAGACTCATATTTTCTATAATCGACGTTAGAGACTTCGATTTTATTAAAGGTTTCTAGATCAAATGAAGTCCGACTAGTTAGGAAATATGTCTAAGTTTTTCCAATAATTCAGCTGAGCCATAATTAGAAATGGGAATTTTATCCAATTGTTCAAGAAAGGACTTTTTTTGGTTTGGGAAAATACGGCAGTAGCAAATCTAGTATTAGTCTACATCTTATAGTTAGCCTAAAAATAGAAAAAGAAACTTAGTTACAGGAAATACCGTTTCTTTATAGTCAAACAGGCCTTAAATGTAACTTTGTTATATTTTTGCTTTCAGAATGCCCAAATAAAATTTATGACAATATTTAGAAAACGTTAAGTCAACACTTAAGTTGAACATGCTATCTCTATGTAAACTTCAGAATAGTAAATGAAGAAACAATCACATAAAAGAAAAAAAAATATGACTGGTGGACCTCTTAACCGAAATAGTCGATAAAATAATATTTAACTTGTCATTTTATCGGTAACCTTGTATTATTTTTCGATGACATCAATGAAATAACTTCATTTTCAAGATCAGTTTCGAATCGAAATTCTCTCTTCACCGTTAAAAACCCTCTACTATTTTTTAGCGAGCATTGTAAAACTGATTCAAAAAACTGTAGAAATATCCACCAGAACAAGCTCTATAGTTTGGGAGTATTATTCTATTCATAAGGAGCATTAGAAACCAAAATTCTCGTTTCTAGGTACCAAAAGTGAGAATGTCTTCGAATGAACGGTTATTTCTAAAATCAGAAATATTTTGAAATAATAGAGTTTTCATAGAATTGGTAGAAGCTAAATTTTTTCCTAACTAGCTCGTAAAGAATGTAACATAAATATTCTTGTGAAAATATTTTAAGTTTAAAATTTTTTTAGCAACAAACAACATTTATTTTCCTTATAAAACAATTTAAATAAAAATAATTAGCAGTAACAGTAAATAATTGCAAATAACATATAACAAAGCTTCAATATCACTTAGCGATTCTTTCCACAAAGTCTGATAGTTAAAAATTTATATTCGTTATTTTTTTAAATTAAACCATCTCAAAAGTTTGTGGAATTCTTATAAGACAGAAGTTCATAAAATTTAAAAGTATCATCTCAGTAAGCACTCATTGTCTGTTTTTCGGTGTTTCAGATTCATCAAAAACATACATTAACGATTATCTACTGCAGCCACACCAGGATTTTCCTTTCATTATAAAAAAAAATAATTAAACGCCTGAATATCAGCTTTATGGAAAATTTAAAGACTGCATACAGCACCAAATTTGATTCCAGCGATAGTGGTTACGATATCAATAATGCAATTAACGACAACGTAAAGAATCAACATGATACTGAAAATAATTTTGATAGATATATTAATACTGAAAGTGATTTTCAGTATGAGCATAATATAGGCACACTTGACCTAAGATCAGTTATTTTAACGGACAGTCCATTGGATGATTATCAACGGCTTTTCTTCGCGAATCGTGTTTCCAGTTCCGAAGAAGATAAACGAAGGGATAGTGACTACTCGTCGCAAAACAAACAATCATCTAATGTTAACAATTGCAACAGAAATGAAACTAACACTCATATTAATATCAATATTGAGCAGGCCAGTTATAAATCACGTTTAATTTATCAAATAGAAGAGACATGTAATTTTTATTTCCAAAAACAAAAAATGAATAGCGGATATATCAACGATAATACTCGATCCCTTTCTGATAATCATAATAATGTATCTAAAGGTAAAAAATACGAATATTTGTTAAATGATCGAGGATATGATGCAAAGACTGCATTGAATGAAATTATCAACAAAAAAGTTAGCTATAGGGGTAAGATCAGTAAAAGCAAAAAAATTCTAAATTGTCTAGAGTACAGTTTACCTAATATTGAAATGAAGCACACATTGAATGATTTATCACATCTAAAAATTAGTATATATTGGAAACAAAAATTTTGCGTTCGTGACACTGAAAAATATGCATCCACAAAAACTTTGCCATCCAACAGACTCCGCAAGCCAACTGACGGCTCGTTCATCGTTTCAAATTTATTGAATGGTCGTGTTATTCCTCAAACTAAAAATGTCGAAACTGAAGATGCACACATGAACATTACGAATAATGTCGATAGCGATAAAGTTGTTTATTCATTAACTAAGAATCAGCAGTATAAGTTGACTAATATCTTGTACAAATCGAGCGAGGATAAAAAGTTATTGAATCCAAATAATTGTATCATCTGGTCGCCAGAAATTGAATATGTTTATATCTATGGGATTTGGAAATTATATCAGGATGTTATGATAGGTCTTATTAATAGTAATAGAGCATATTCTTCTAAGGAAGGCTGTGGAAACATAGATATCAACGAATACAATTTGCAGAATGATGAATTGAAGCAAAATTGTTTAGATGAATATAATTTTGTTTTGCAAAATTTGATTAATAGTGATAAAATATTGGAAAGCCATTCAACATTAGAGGATTTCCATGGAACTAAGGATGGATTGGTTATGAAAAGGAAATATATTGAATTCAAATGGAATTCCATAAAGCAGCGTGTTAAACGTGAAATTTTGGAATCATGTAGAGATCATTTGGTGAAATACAAAGAATTAATTAAAAGTGATAAAAAAAATTATAACAATCTGCCCATGGTGCAGAAAGTTAGAGGTGGATTTGTGAAAATTCAAGGTACTTGGTTACCCATTGAACTTGCAAGACCTCTTTGTATTCTATTTGCCTTCCCAATAAGGTATTTCTTGGTGCCAATTTTTGGTTCTGAGTTCCCACATGATTGCGAAAAGTGGTTTCATTCGCGTCATGTTACATTTTCTCTTGCTAACATTGACATTAAATATCCACCATTTAATGATAAAAGCCATATTGACCATAGCAAATTTGATGATATTCATAAAGACGATGACGGCCCAGATTGTAATTTGAACGATAATTATTGTTGTTGTAATGACAAAAAGATTGAAAATCACAACAAGCCATTGAAGTCATCACCGATTGTACAAAATAAATTAGAAGTAACTGGGAATACGATAAATGAAAAAAATACCAAAATTAATAGGAATATAAATTGTACGTATCCTGCTATGACTTCTAACCACTCACTGAATGGAAATGAAAAGAAATCTGAAAGTTTAGTTCATAAAGCATTACATGAAAAGAGGAAAAATTCTGTTGAAGATGCAAACTTGATTAAGCGTCGTTGTTCATTAACATCTAATTACAAACAGCTTAAATCTTTGAGAACTGGATCTAATTGCATCAAGAAATATAATAGTTCAAATAATACACGCAAAGTTTTGAATATAAAATTTTTATTGAGTTCATCTGTCCAGGACAAACTTGACAAAAGCTTAGAAACTAATTTAAGATCGGATGATATACATGATAGGTGTAATAACATTCCTGAACAGCAAACCACGACAGTATTAGATTGCCAAAACAGGTTTCAACCTCAAATTTTATCCAAATCTTCCCGAAGTATAAATTGTTTAGCTCCAGAACAATCTATCAAACATCATTCATCCAATTGTGTTAAAAAGAACTCAATATCCTCACTCCTAGTTGAGGATCTTTCAAGTACAACCCCAACAATTACACACATACCTGTTTCAAAATTCAATACTAAAGAAAGAATATTGTCATATCCGCATACTGCCTTACAAATCAAAAATCTAATCAATAATACTGATATGGAAAACGCTAATGAACGTACAACCGACATATAAAAGATCTTTTGAGTGTTAATTAACATGGAGATGATTTCTTGTGCCTTTCGAAACTCTCTCAACCAAAAGTTGCAACATCTTTTTTTAAAGCAATTTTTCAAGTTGGTTAAATGAATTAGCTAAATTTAATTTATCAATTTCGCAAAATTAAGTTTTGCTGTTGTGTGTGTTGAAGATTCCAATACTAGTTAGGAGAAAAATGCTACCGACAACTTTCTTAATTAAGGTGCATTTTTTTGCATATGCATAGGAAGCACAGTATTTATGCTGCACTTATAAGATATTTTTGAAATAACTTGGACCATACTCCATACTAATTCATATTAAAGTTCAAGTTGGAATCAAAATTATAAAAACAGGTAGTAGTATCGAATGCCGTTTCGTCATTTTATCTGCCATTTTATAATGCTTCCGATTATCGAAAAAAAAAGGGAACCAACTTGCCTGCTATTGTTCTGATGTCGAAATTATAAGATTGGACATTGAATACCCTTTGAACTTCTTCGTTCATGTTTTGCTGTTTTAGCTTTACTCTCTATGGCTAATGAACTTGAACTGAAGTTGAAATCCACCAAAAAAAAATGATGATCTTCAAATCATCGACTTGCAGAAAAATGAAAATCAATAGAAACTAAATCAGAAAGTTACTGAACTAAAAACCAAGTCATGATTCAACAATTAGCAAGTTTCTAATTCTTCATAGCATTGAAAAAAAAAGATTTTATCATTCAAAAATATTTTTCATTGGTATCACTATGAAAATCGAATTTAGATGAAAAATAACCGAATATTTATATACAGTTCGAGAACCGCTGCATGAAAAAATTCAACAAGAGATGAAAAATTAAACATCAGTAAGGGCGCCAAGCCTATACACGTTGTCTTCCTTTAAGATAGCTGCACTAAGAGCATACTTGAGGTAACTAACCTAACCTGATAGTTACCAGAAGAGGCTCATCCTTTTTTTTTCGTTTTTCAGAAATTCTACTACTAGTAGTTCTACAACGCTGAAGAAGTTGAATATTTCTACCTTAAATGGTATACAATTAAACAGCAAAGCAGAACATTGATCATTTACAGGAAGAAAATGTCAATTTATTTGCAGTTAGTTCTTTAATATTTTTTTGGTTGAATCTCTGTGTTAAGTTTTGCAAGTGTATAAAAACCAACCACAATAAACGATAAATGTGCTTTGACAAGTAGACAGATTATATAAGAATTTGATAAAATCATTGCCCTAGTAGTAATATACCGTATAAATGCGCTTTTTTATAAAAAAAGAAACAAAAAGAAAAGAAAAGAAAAACAAGGTACGATTCAGTATATAAAAGTGTAGAAATATGCAAGAGCGTTATGCTATATAATCAGGTGGCTCATTGGAATGGAGCACCCACGCTCAAAAACTGGAGTTACTTAAGGGAAGAAGATGTTTAAAATATTTCGATAAATTGAAACCGACGGATGATAATTATTTCCGGAAAACCGGTTTTACTGAGTTTTGAACCGCCGGGGAAAGTCGAGTACGTTTTATCCCCCAGTATCCCTGCATGGAATATCTTGTCTAATTGTACCCCAAAACGCTCCATCTACGGTATCTTAGGTGTATTTCGATGTTCCTAACTGGGTAATAGAAGAGCTTCTTCCTTTTGTGCGAACAACCCTTCTATTTCGATATGCAGTAGCACGTGACTGATTGACGTGCATAGCGTTTCATCTTCCCATTTAAAGGAATGTTTTTTTTTTTTACTTTGCCTAGTTTTGATTTTGAGCTCATCGGAAGTGAAAAATTCAAAAGCTGTGCAAGACAAGTATTGTTTATTCTTTGTTCCTCTCGAGTGGCCAGTGCTTCCATCTAACAGAAATTGATTTTCATCTTGTTGCTCTGCTCTTTTTCTTGCTTTTTTAGTGTGTGTGACCTCAAGATAAAGCGCAAACCTAAGCTATGATTACACCAAAATTTTCCATCGAACAAGACGATGAGTTTATTATAGTAACAGTACAAATCACTAATATAAGATTTGTCTCTAATGATGTAGAGGTCAACATCAACGACAATATGTTGATTTTCCATCTTTCCCCTTACTATTTAAGATTAAGATTTGACCAACAATTAATTGATGATGAAAGATCTTCAGCAAATTTCATTCCAGGACAAGAAGCCATTTTAATCAAAGCTCCAAAACTTAACAAAGGTGAAGACTTTACTGATCTAGACTTACATAGTAAATTGCTAGCAAGAGTTACTGCTAATCCAAGCTCGACAAAATTCAATATTGGTAATACTCTAATCGAAGAAGTAAATAGTGTTAATAAGAATATTACAGAGACAGAATCAACCACCGCAATTGCTAACGATGAACAATCAGAAACTATTCCACAAATTGCTCAATTAGGTGAAGCTTTTAATTGGGAAATTGAACAAAATTTGAATATTAACGACAATGAACTTATGCATGGTGTTAAATATGGGTTCAATAATCTTTATAACGGCTACATTGGTGTTTCACTAACTAACGGTAACGATATAAATGACATTTTTGATCCGGAACATAGCGGTGCTCAAGAAAGAATTAAACAAAGATTACAAAAGGAAAACAATTCATTTGATGATGAATATTATGCCTCAGAGTTCCTGTTACAGAAATATGGTTCTGAAGAAGAATTGGACATTAACCGTATAAATTCAATTTTAAAGTTTACCCCTCCATTAATACAACAGTACCTTTCTCAGGCAAATAAGAACAATAATGATTTGAATAAGATGGAATTTCCCTTCACTGAATTTGAGACTGATCAAATGCAGAATAATATACCTAAAAAACAAAATTTTTTAATTGATCCTGAAATGATTAAACTGAATTATATTACAATTTTAAATCTACTTTTCAGTTATAATTTTGATCAATTAGAGAATGAAGGTGATAAGACTAGTGAAAGTGTTTGGACAATTGGTAAATTGACACCTCAAGTTTCATGTTTAGATCAACAGTTAATATTAATACCAGATGAAAAGCCAGATGATACGAATAGAGAATTATTGAGGGAGGTTAAAACTGTGGAAACTGAAACGAAAGCTCCATCAATAATTAAGGAATCTATTATAACAGGTGTTAAGAGATCATTATGTTATCCCCTTCACAGAAATTATGAACTAGCCATGAGAGCATGGGAAATGGTTGCCTTAACTCTTGCAGGTGGTAAAAGACTAATAATAAAAAGCATGTTGGCTATTCATGAACTATTTCGTTACCATGACGTTTATTACGTTTACAACAAATGTCTTTTGGATGATTTATGTTCATGGTTTATTGCTCAAGGTAATGATCAGATCATTTCTGCATTATTGATCGAATTCAGACAACAATTAAAGTCAATTACCAAGAATGATATTGAATTCGATTGTGTTGCAGACGTTGACATGGACACGGCTGAGACGCATATGGAAAAGATCACAATTCAGGAAATTGAAATATTAAGTGAACAAATGTTTAAAGAGAATAGTGACATATAGTACCTTAGTTTTTAATCTCGTCGCTAGTGGCAGTTGCATAATGTTTAGCATCCATTCTGTATTTCAGTGATTATAATACCATTCCATTTTCCTTTTTGGGCAATTCTTATTGTCCCTTTTACAATAAAATTTTCTTAAACTTTCTCACAAAAGCAATTTTCTTTCCTTTACGATTACGTTCTTGAACCCGCTTAGAAATCCCTGTAGGATAATTACTCAGGTGAGAAACGCCTTGCCTGCAATTTTTAACTCGTCCATTGTTTTTTGCGTTTTTCTTTTTGTTCCAGTGTCTCCCAATCCATCTATATAATTTGCCTATTTTCCTGCACGAAAAGGGATGAACATGCACAGAAACTCCCGTAGCCGTCTCCTTTTACAGAATGGTACTAAATTGACGCAGTGCTTGCACTTATTCAGATTCACTCACTTACTCCTATATTCGTTGCACACGAATAAATCTCATTCATCTAACTGACTAAATATGTAAGCTTGCACTATATATGGTGAAAAATTAATCAGGTTTTACTAATACCTGTCTTTCCATTCTAAGCTCTTCATTATAAATCAAAGTTTTAGGACTTGCTTTTTACATATATCATATCTCAGTGGGACTGTGTTGTGTTCGAAGAAAAAACAGAAACAAGGGATATTGATATTGTGATCCATACACTTCGCTTTCAATCTTTTTTTAGCCATAGTCTAGTGTGTATCACGTTAGGGGTAACATAATAGGGATAACTGCCAAAGTTTTCAACAATAACGACCTTCCTCATCTGCATTCCTAATATAATAAAACTTATTACATTTTTTTTTCACTCAACAGATAACTTTTACTCTAGTCAGTATCATAAAATTTTTCGATTGAAATATAACTCTCATTCAACTTACATAACAAAATCCAACTTTCAACTTTCATAGCTAGTATCTAACCAAACGCTGACGAAAACTAGAAAAAAAAATTGAAAATGTCGAGGTATAATACTATGCCATATAGTATGTCAGATGTCTTATCACAACAACAATCAAATCTACAGCATTTAAATAGTTTGAAAAATCATACAAAAAGTTTAACAGCTATTGATCACAGACCTAGCTTGAAGAAAAAACTGTCTAATAGACGGAATGAACCAACGACTTTAAAAGAATCGGTAAACTTCCATGAAAATAATAGCAGAACTGCAGTTAATTCGTCAATAAATAATAGTACATCTTTTGCCATCGAAAAAATTATTAATAGTAGTAATAATAAGTCAAAGGATTCAAATTATACCTACAAAAAAGAAAATAATAACTCTAAAAGTAAGAGAATCAATTCTATCAATAATAACAACTCGTTGTATTCAAAGATCAAATATTCATTTCAATCACAAAATTCATCTAATTCATCAAAGGCATTACAGAAAAAATTACAAGCAAAGAAAAAAGATAATTTGAGGAAAAAGAGTGACCCACTAGTGATTCTTATACCAACAAATGCGCATCAAACCAGTATTATCGCTGATAGGTTTTCAGCTTGGAGAAGTATTATAAAATCAATCATAATATATTTGAATGAAGTTGCATCAATACAAGATGAAATTGTGAGGCAGCAGATAAGACTGACGCATGCTGTAAGGTTCCCATTTTTCGATATTGAGAATCAATATAAGCCAACAACTTTCGAGGACAAAAACATTCAGAAATTTTTTACCGGTATTGAAACATCTTCCATACAGAGTTTACCTACTATTTTCAATCAATATCATGAAAGAATGGCATATAACGCATCCCAAATGTCTAAGGAATTAACCCAAATTGTCATTCCTAGATTAGATTCATTAAGGGAAGATTTGTTAATCAAAATTAAAGAAATTAAGTCCTTACAATCTGATTTCAAAAATAATTGTGATAAAGAATTACAAGTTACTAAACAGTTAATGAAAAATTTTCAAGATTCGATCAAGGATAGTAGTAAAATAGATCCTTGTTTAGCCAAACTAAAATTAGATAAACAAATCAATAGACAAATTGACGAGGAGAATATTTTGCATGAGGCATTTGATAATTTACAAAATTCAGCTGCTGAACTAGAACAAGTGGTAGTGATGGAAATCCAAAATGCTATAACGATTTTCGGTAAATTAATGGGTGAACAATCACAAATTGTTTTCGATTCACTAATAGCTAGATTTGATGTGCAATTTTTAAATGTTGATCCCCTTTTTGAGTGGAATAGTTTCATTAGCAAAAATAGCAAAAACTTTATTCAACCAAACTTGCCAATGCGCAATTATAAGGATATTAAATATGAACATCAAAATGATATTATAACAAAACCTATTCAAATAGGTTATATGTATAAAAGATCAAAGATTTTAAAATCATATTCGAAGAGTTATTACGTATTAACTGTTAATTATTTGCATGAATTCAAATCTAAGAAGGATCTCACCCCAATTTTATCAATACCTTTGGGCAAATGTCATTTGAAACCAAATAATTTAATTAAAAAGAAAAAGAATGGTGAAATTAATGAAGAAAATTTATTTAATTCTAAAGACTTCAAATTTGCCATACAGGAAAAGGTTTCTACTTTGATAAATAGAAGTCAAACATGGAATTTCAAATGTGAAAATAAGGAAGACTTCATTCGATGGTATAGAAACTTGAACGTTATTCTGCATTTGAGAAATATGGAAGAGAAGGTTAAGTTTATTGAACAGGAGAGGATGGATAAGCATTCACATGACAAGAAGGAAGGAAGTATTCATGATAAGAATGATAGCAAAGCCAGTAATGAAGATACACAGCAAGATCCAAATAATTCTATAATGAACAGTCATAGTAGTAATAACATTAATAATAATTATAGTGATAATAATATTCCTAGAGTTGACCCGAACGAAAACATGCCATATTTGTCGTCCATTACTGATACAGAAAACACTATTGTTAATGATAGTGCTTTTTCGATTACCGAACCGACCATGAATGCTAAGTTTCCTTACATGTATCATGAGGCGCCATATAATGAAGGGACAGAAGTATAAAACACAACTACCATATTAATAAAACTTTTTTTTTTTTTAACTTTTGTTTGATTTCTCATTAATGTTTTTTTTAGTTTTCTAAAGTTTAAATATCTTAAAGTTTGTCGCAGTAATGGCAGTGCTTTTGTAAAGCTTATATAATGTTCAAAAAATTCGCTCAAACAAGATAAAATAAACCACAACAATATTGTACATTTTATATATAGTTATTTATGAGAGAACTAGATATGATAAAAAACGTTATATAACGCTATTTGAGATTTATACATTACATCCTTTTCATTTTCTTAACGTTCACTTAGTTCATTAACTAGTTCTAATAGAGGACCAAAATCGCTTGATCTTAACAGATTGAACTCTTTGGAAAATAATATGAAATGTCTAAATGACGTGTTCAAAACAGTCTGTAAATTTAATTCTAATATCTCATTGAAGTGATGACAGTAAATATGAGCATACACTCTGAATAATCTTCTTAACATTGGTATTATAATCTTATCACCGAATCTGTCAGGGAACAAATCGTCCTTTTTATTAGGAAACAAATTTTCATTATCGAATTGATCTTGGCACCATTTCATTAAGCATTCTACATACTGTGGAGCACTAACAGATTGTGGAATATTAGTACTAGTGTTATTGTCCTTGGATGTGAAAACCCATAAATATTCATATTCATTAGTAGCAATCATACGCGGGCAAGTAGTGGGTGAACAAAATTCAGTGATGGTACCGTATAACATGTTGATTTGATTATAAAAATCTACAACATGAACAGCTAGCCATTCATTTAAGTTTTCACCTTTGGGTAGTTTAACAGCTTGATTCAATACTCCTTTGGAGCCTAATGTCATTTCAACAATTTGTTTGATATCCTGATGTGACGTTACAGTTGTTCCCCTTACTGGTTGTATAAATGGTTTTTGGTGTGATGGAGTATAGTTGAAATCTGTTACATTGTTAGTATTGGAATTATTATAACTTGTATTAGCCATACTGTTATTGCTTATAGTGTTAACATTATTTGTAGTCCTTGTGGGGGTCTGTATCGGATTGAAATTTTCTTGTTCGTGAGCGAAATTATTCTTCAAAGGAGTATTATTCATAGGGGTATTTGTATCAACATTGTTACTGTTACTATCTGGGACTGTATTATTGCCTTTATTCCATATGAAGCCTCTCTTAGAACGTATAGTCTGGCCTGGATTCAAATGACTAAAGTAAATTGCCGAACGTAAGTCAAATATGATTTTACACACATGTAGTAAAATCAAATTGCAAGTATATGTTAGTACAGGAAGGGATCTTAGCTAGTATGCATGGAATATTTTGTTAAGTAAAAATATGCCAAACTGGTGTTAAGTAGGGTGATACGTACACTTTTTGAAACATCTTATTGGTGATCAATAATTAAATCTCTAAAAATTTGCGGAATATCTGAATGACTTTGAATTGGTTATGTCTTCTCAACGTTTGTGGAAGTTGTATGGAACAATGATTTGAATTGGGAAAGTTAATCTTTTTTGGGTTTGGAATCAACAAAAACTAGGGTTATGCTCAATGCTCTTTTAGGGCTTTCAAGACTAGGCTTTTTTTAAAAACTAGGGCATAATAGGGCTTTTGGAAATTGTTTAGGGTTAATTAGGGTACAAGGCCAGATGGCTTTAGGCCATTTCAAATTCCCACGATAGTAGAAATTTCAAGGCATCGCATATTTCAAAAGAATGCATTGATTTGGCTACAAGGTAAGCAAGTATGTTCAAGCCAATTAATTACACGGATGACACTGAACAAGATGACTCAAATAATATATCTCCATCTTCCACAAGAGATTCCTCTCAGCAACCTAGTAGATCCACACCAAAAATACCAATGGGGGAAGAGATAGATGACCAAATAACTGATTGTTCTGATATTGCTTCGGATGTCATTGATTTGAATGAAGATGCTAATGTTAATAATCGTGATGCTGGTGATAATGCAAACACTATCGCTGAATCAGAATATGAACCCTTAACTAATGCGCATAAATCTCCGCTACCCAGTTTCCAAAGAAGACCCTTAAATGATACACCAACTAGTTCAAACACAAGCTTAACCAGTTTGAATAGTCTTAATATTAATAACTCTGCTAAAGATAATACCAATAGTAAGATTATGAAGGAAGGTTTAATTTCTAAAAATGACATAAATTCAAAATTGGTAATTATCATGGTGGGTCTACCAGCTACTGGGAAATCATTCATTACCAATAAATTATCCCGTTATTTGAATTTTATGCTCTTTAATTGTAAAGTATTTAATGTTGGTAACACAAGAAGACAATATAATAAATTGAATGGTAAAGATAACTCATTACAGGATTCAAATTTTTTCAAAGCAAATGATCCGACTAGTAAGAAATTAAGAGATAAATGGGCCATGGATACTTTAGATGAGTTATTGAAATATTTATTATTGCAAGATGGCTCAGTGGGTATATTTGATGCAACAAATACTACCATTGAAAGGAGAAAATTAATCATCAACCATATAAGACAAAGAAATTCGAAATTAAATTATCTTTTTCTTGAGTCCATTTGTACCAACAAAGATATCGTGGAGGACAACATCAAATTAAAATTATTTGGTCCAGACTATATTGGTAAAGATCCAACAAGTTCACTATTGGATTTCAAGGAAAGGCTAAACAACTATATGAAAGCATATCATGAAATTACTGATCTTGAAAAAATACCATATATCAAAATAATTGATATAGGTAAAAAAATAATAACATACAATTTAAAGGGTTTCTTAGCAAGACAAACGAATTATTATTTATTAAATTTCAATTTAGTGGAAAAGCAAATTTGGATTACACGGAATGGAGAATCGCTGGATAATGTTAAAGGTTTATTGGGTGGTGACTCTGATTTAACATTAAGAGGGATCAAATATGCAAGAGCATTAAATAAATTTATCTTACAACAACAAAATTTGTTTGAAAGAAAGCGATTAGAAAAACTTCATCCAAGTGGACACGGTGATGGTGGTACTCAAAAATGCTCAAATCGTGAAGAAAATGTCATTAACTCCAAGGATGATATTTTCCATAATTTAAGTCTATATGATGATGCGTTCAAACTACGGAAAATGACCTGCAATGATAAAGAAACGGATGATGTTTTTGCTGATGATGATGACGATTCAAATAAACTTAATATTTGGACAAGTATGAGACAAAGAACGATGGATACTGTTAAATTTTTTGATCCCACGATTTTTGATATCAGGCAACTGAAGAATTTAGATGAATTAAATGCCGGTGATTTCGAAGGTTATAGCTATGAAGATATCAAACAAAATTATCCAAATGAATTTTACAAAAGACAGTTGAATAAGATAAGGTATAGATATCCTGGTACATCTGGTGAATCCTATTTAGATGTTATTAATAGATTAAAGACAATTATTACGGAATTGGAAAGAATTGAGAACAATGCATTGATTGTCACACATAGAGTAGTAGCACGTATCTTATTGGGTTATTATATGAACTTAAACTTAGATATTATTTC
This sequence comes from Grigorovia humatica, assembly GCA_030462875.1. NCBI lineage: Eukaryota > Fungi > Ascomycota > Saccharomycetes > Saccharomycetales > Saccharomycetaceae > Grigorovia > Grigorovia humatica. Next base: position 76,004 of record JAMSGM010000011.1, on the reverse strand, counting down.
AAATTTAGATATACCATTACATTGTGTCTACTGTTTAGAGTTTAAACCTTATGGTATTAATTGGTCATTGTGGGAATATGATGAGAATGAGGATACTTTCAACAAGATACCCGAGGAGGAACTAAATACTAAGAAAGTTGAAGAGATTAGTTTTGTACATAAACAGAGGAAGTACTCATTAGTTCCCACAGCACCAAATTTGAAAAAATTCAATAATTATAGTAAACCAGTCATACCAGATCAGGCAAGAAGAAAGGGTAGAGAAGAATTTAATGGGGCAAGGAACAGCAAGCATACTATATGAAGAAAAAGCTTATTTGATGACTGTAAATAACATTTTTAATGATAATAGCAATATATTCGTATTTCTTTTTTGGTATATATGTATAAAATGATCGACAAATGAATTTTTTTAACTTTTCTGTATGAAAAAATGTCAGTAATATGTCTTTAGGATGACAATTTCTCTGTTGGTTAAGAAGAAAGAACACAATGTGATATGACCTTATAAATTACCGTACGCGATACCAAACGCATCCACCCATTGACCCATTCTACCATATACACCTAAGATGAATTGACCATCAGGTGGGCTTAATTGAGCTAAAGAACCACCATCTTTCTTACCAAACATGTCGGTAATTCTACCGTAATTTGTGGTAATTTGAATAGCGTCAATCCAACCACCACATCTAACGTTAAAGCCGGAAATAATTTCACCTGGTTCTAATAAACAGTCAGTATAATCCTTAGTTTGTATACCGAATAGTACACTTGTTAAATTATCAAAATCTGCGGATTTGTTGTCAATTTTCAGTTTATTTTGGAAAGAATGTTTTAAATTATTCATATAAGTTCTTGGTGGTATTTTTGGTTGTCCCGTTGTTGAATCAAATTTTTTCTTATTCATGAAGAATCTTAATCCATCTAATGCCATACCATGGTATACTCTTACTGCTACGATATCTCTTACATCGAATGGAATCAAATCAATTTCGTTACCACGATTAATGCCACCGACAAGATTTGATTTGACAGCATTTGTATTTGGTGGGAAACCAAATCTTTCCATGGAAATAGTTTGAAGTTGTAATTTAGATGGGAAATTTTCTATGAATAAATCGGCTGAATTGCAAGCTAATACTCTAATATTAAGCTCGTGACCATGTTTTTCTCTATGATTTTGTGGTAAAAGGTTTAATAAATCTTCTAATGATACGATAACTTCACTTTGTGGGCCCGTACCTTGTAAAGATTTTGGTAAGTATTCGATATAACCTCTTGCTAAATCTTCAGTGATGACTTCTAGTAAATAAATCCCGGTCGATGAAGTGAATCTTGCGATATTATTACCCATTGGAGTGAAATTTGGTTTAGCGAAATCGAATGAACCATTTTTACTTGGTCTATGGAAAGTTGGGTCAATAAAATCTAATTCTCTTTGGAAGGCTGGATGGTATAAGAATCTTAATAAATCCAAACGATTCCAAGTGCATTCATCCTTGGGGAAGATTGGTGAATTAGCACCATAGGAGTTTGTTCTGGTGGAGAATGCTTCTTTAGTTAGGAAGGATCTATTTAATCTAGTATAATCTCTTAACATGACACCATTAATTTGATGTGGAGAACCTAGGGAATGACCAACTTCATGCATGAATGCACCCAAAGTGACAGTTAAACACTCCCAATGAGTACCACATTCATTACAATCGTTAGCTACCTCCCTTGTGGAGGCCCTTGTATCATCCATGAAATAATCAGTGATATCTTCCATACAAGTTGGCCAAGAATAAATACCATGAGAACCAAAAATGGCTAAATTGATATGTGAATCACCACCACCTAGGGCAGCATGACCCAAGATTAATTTGCCATCCCAATGTGAATCAAGGTATATACAAGCAGCTTGTACAGGTTTTTCTTTAGCGTTAAAGGGTCCACCGTATTTTCTTAATGATTCTAAAGCCCAACTGTATAGGGCACCGGTGTTTTTACCCTTTGAGTTTTGTTGAGCCACGTCATAATCTTGTATTTCCTTCACGGTCTTGTCACTAGTAATGATGTGGACCTTTACCGTGCTTCTCATTTGCTCTTTAGTCTTGAAAAGAGTATCCCAAGTGTACTCTTCTACCCAGTTGAAGCAACGTTGACCGAACCCGTTTCTTAACATTTGTTCATTAGTGTAAGCCTGCATTAGTCTTGCAGCCACTCTTAATTTCTTGATGGCTAGGGCGAGACTAGGTTGACCTTCTTTGATGATTTGTGACTTGGGTGAATCGAATTTGAAGGGTGAGTCCTTCGCGACGATGAGACAAAGGTGGATAGGTTTATTTTGGGTCAGAGGAGTGTAGTAGCAGTTGATGGACTGTGTTTGGTTCCCGACAGACCATTGTAGCTGGTTGAGACCCGGTACCAAGATAATGGTAGCTTTGAAATGCTTCTCGTGGACGGGGAAGGACAGTGTGGGCAGTTGCGGATGCTGCACGCTGATGCGTGCAGCATCGACGAGACACCTGCCGTGGACGGTCACGCAGGGAGAGACAAGAAACTCGTTCTCCTTCAGATTGAACAGCTCTACCAGCATCGCACGTTGCAGCAACAAGAAGTGTTCTGTGTAACGAACCCGAGGACCGCAACAACAAACAACAGACAACAAGAAAAGCACAAACTTCAAGAAGAAAACACATCGCAACAAGCCGCTAACGAAAAAGGAATCGCAACTGGAAGGAAAATCCTCGCCATCGAATTTTGGAAAAACTCGAAGAGGCCACTTGGATCGTTTTCTGGCCACAACTCACGACTCCACACACCACGACACCGCCACGGCCACTGCAACAGCTGCCACACCGCCATGGCGCAACACAAGAGACGCGTCTACCCCACCAACTCATCGCTCAACCTCCAACAACAGCAACAGCAACAGTTCCAGCCCGACCACATCGACACAAACCTCTCCAACTTACACATCGCTGCTGATGCGGAACACAACACCACACCAACAACAACCGCCAGGCCCGCCGTAGCCTCTGCCGTGTTCAATCCAAACATACCGCTCGTCAACTCGGCAGACTCGTTGTCAAACACCAACTTGGAACCACCTCAATTCGCCACGCAACAGGTGGCCACTTCTGATGGCTCCATCAGACCCATGAACGAACTGTACACAGTCGACTTGATGAGATGTGTGCCACCACCTATCAATGACTTGACTTTGGACCCACCACCAGCTTTGATACCAGCGGAAAAGTGTCTCGTACCAAACATTAACGCTAATGCTTCGAAAGATTACATTAGATGTACTTTGAATGCTATACCAAAGACAAACTCTCTTTTGGAAAGATCAAAATTACCATTCGCTTTAGTAATTAAACCATACCAATCACTAGATGACTCTATTAACGCTCCAGTACTAATTGATGATGGTATCGTATCACGTTGTAAACGTTGTCGTGTATATTTTAACCCTTTCGTAACGTTAAGTTTACAACAGAGCAAATGGCGTTGTAATTTCTGTCGTTATTCAAATGACTTACCATTACAATATTCATCCACTATCACTGGTGATCCAACACTTTTCACCCCAAAGACTCTAAATTCTCTAACAATGACAAACCAAATTACATCTAATAACAATAATAATAATAACAATAATAATAATAATAGTGGTGCTGTTTTCGATAGATTAGAGGTTCAAAATGGTGTTGTAGAATATATCGCTCCTTCACAATACTCAATTAGAGATCCACCACCTTCGGTTTACAATTTCATCATAGACGTATCAAACGATTCAATCTTGAACGGTACTCTCTTAGCAACCACTACAATATTATCAAACAATTTAGAAAGTATACCAAACCATGATAACCGTACTTTAATATCAATCGTTTGTGTAGATGAAAAACTATACCATTTCCAAATACCAAATGATGATATTTCAAATAGATGCACACTATTAGAGGTGAATGATATCGATGAACCTTTCATTCCATCACCAACTAATTTACTAACTTCTTTAACTAAATCAATTAATAACATCAAATCATTACTAAATGACTTACCCAAGATCTTTAATACACCTAAATCTGATAAATTTGCACTAGGTCCAGCATTGAGATCATCATTCAAATTAATGTCTTCCATCGGTGGTAAGATTATCGTCATTTCATCGATTTTACCCAATTGTGGCGAAGGTTCATTGAAATTGAAAAATGTTAATAATCTAAATCATACCGCAAAGGAATATAATGATTCATTATTGGGTTCAGACCAATTTTATAAAAATTTCCCCATAGATTGCAATAAATCACAAATTACTGTAGATTTATTCATAACAAATAATGCTAATTTCACTGATATTGCAACTTTGTCTAACTTATCACGTTACACCGCGGGTCAAATCTATCATTATCCAAATTTTAATATCAAAAATAATAATCACTACATTAAATTCTATAATGAATTGACTAAACATTTATCAATGGATATATCAATGGAAACTGTAATGAGAGCTCGTGGTTCGCGTGGTATTAAGATGAAAGAATTTTTTGGCCATTTTTTCAGTAGATCATCTGATTTATGTGCTTTCCCAACAATGCCCAGAGACCAATCTTACGTTTTTGAAGCTTGTATCGATGAAACAATTAATTCAGATTATTCATTTATTCAAGTCGCAGTATTATTATCTTCAAATAATTCACAAAGACGTATTAGAGTAATCACCTTGGCATTACCTACAACTAATTCAATGCATGAATTATACGCTTCAATGGATCAATTAGCTACATTTAATTATTTCACACAAGTGGCAATCAACAAGGCTAAGTTCCAATCAATCCCTAAAGCACAAGATTTCTTATTAGATAAACCAGAAGAAATTCTAACAGTCTTTAAAAAAGAAGTAGTCTCCAGAAATGATGGTGGCATATTACCATTAAAATGTGCCGCAAATATGAGAATGTTACCCTTATTAATGCATTGTTTAACTAAAAATATCGCATTTAGGAAAGGTGTCGTACCAATTGATGAAAGGTCAATGGCTTTGAATCAATTAGAGACAATGCCATTAAAATATTTAATTAAATTCGTTTATCCAACAATTTATTCATTACATGATCTAGATGAAGAAATTGATTTCCCCATACAAACAATAAATGCATCTTTACAAAATTTACAAAATTTTGGTCTATATTTAATTGATAATGGTATTAAATTATACTTATGGATTGGTGGTATGGCAGTCGAAGCATTAATCAATGATGTATTTGGTGTAGATAATTTATTCGATATACCAGTCGGTGAAGTGGAATTACCAATAGTGGAGGATTCTAAATTTAATTCAAAGATTAGAAATATAATAAAGACAATTAGAGATGAAAATGATTTAGATACCGTCGTTTATGAACCATTAGTTATCATAAGAGGTCCTTCACCAAATGAACCTGCAGTTTACAATCAAGCAACACAAGAATTGGCACATGTTCGCCAAGAATTCATGAATAATTTTGTAGAGGATAATATTTTCAAGACTGAATCTTACAGAGAATATTTACAAATATTGAAGACAAAGACTAATAAATAGATTTTTTTTCAAAAAATAATAACATTATTAAAGAAAACAATGTTATTATGTAAGTATGTCATTTATAAATACAAAAAAATTAATAAATACTAATTTTATAATGAAATACTGTATAATTTTACCCATAACACCATGATATAAATATATATCGGTAAAGCAAAAAAAAATAGTAATAATAAGGGTGCTAAAGTAGATAAAAAACTCCAAATGACTTTTCCCTTATGTATAACAATTATATCAATTTTTGAAATATTCTCCTAGTTATATACTACTTAATAGAAACAATTGATCTTTTCAGACCAGCATTAACTTTAAATGTTTCAAAAGAAATATTTCTTTGTGATAGATATTTTTCAAAATCTAATATACTTCCACCAACACCAAAATAAATATCTTTAGCTGCTATTAATATATCAGAATTTGATAAATTTTGTTTCAATTCAATCAAAGTTTCTGAAATGACAGGTAATATTTCAGGTTGATAAATTGTTTCTGAAGTTAGTACTAAGGGGAAGGAAGTTTCTGAATTGATTGTAATTAAAGAATCAAGAATTTTTATAAAATTTCTAGACCAAGTACCAAAAATCAATTTGATGTCAATATTTCTATTTATCATATCTTGATGGAATTTATTCAACAAACTTTCTGTAAATAGTAATTCGTCATCGACAATTGGAATATTTTCATTATTAGCCCTCTGCAAATTTTCATATTGATCTTTGTCAAGAGTTAATTTAGCCCAAGTAATAATTAAATTTGGTAAAGAAGCTAATCTTAATACAGAATCATTATAGTCGGTCAAAATGATTTGTAAACCATTTGTAGAATTTGATATTAAGTATCTATTAAATAAATATTCAGTAGGTAAGGCAGTACCACAACCTAATTCGATAATATGTGTGTAATCTTTATTAACTGAAGCTAATGAATCAACTAAATCTAAGGAACATTCCCAAGATTTTAATCCACCTTCATAAACGTTTTTCTTCAAATCCTCATTGATCAAGATATCTAATTCAGTATCATTATTCTTGGTATTATTATTACTTATTTGAGCATCATTCTCCAACATCAGTTGATGTTTAATATCAAATAATTCACGTCTATATAGAATTGTAGAAGAGATTGGAGTGTTAAATTTTTCAAAAGTTACACGAACATCTTTTAACGATCCAAGGCATTTTATTAAGTTGATTTCTTGCGGTTGAATAATACTGCAGTCTAACAATCTCGCATCATCTAGCGGATTAACATCAGCGGGTTCGGTTGTTGAACTTTTGTAGATATTGGTATCAGGCGTTATATTTTCCGAATCAGAATTCAAATCATCGTTGTTGAATCCGAACGAAAAACTCATTATTGAAATCTCTATAAATATTGTCTAAAGATTTAAGTTAAAAAAAATTCCAGTGAGCTTAGTGTATATAATTTTTTTAAATTTTTTTTTTTTCAGTTCGACTTCTTTTTTTGCACTAAAGAAAAATAGCATTTTCCCTTATTGAACCAATCAGAATGAGGCAGTATATGGAAACTTGAAGACAAAATGATGAAAGACAACGAACACAAAAGTTGGTTTCACTTAGATTGAACTTGTGAATAACCTCCCCAAGGGTTCGCGTTCTTGGATTTCAAATACTCGTCAGATTTTAATTGCCATTCTCTGTTCATTGTTCTGACAGGTTCTTCCGCAAATGATCTCATTAAAGCAAATGTACCAATACCTGCCAGTAATCCAATGATTACACCTTTGGCAATATATAGGGAGTCACCCTTTTGTAAAATTGGTTTACGTGGACCCCAGTCCCCATAAGAGATGTACCAACAAGTTTTCAATTCATCAGCAGAAAGTTGATTCCAGGGTAATTTCTGGCGCTCATTTAGTTGATTGATTATATTTTCTTGTTCTGTCTTGTTGAAACTCTCCCAATTGTTCTTAGCGTTTTCGAGCTCTGATTTGGTTAGCGGTGTTGTGGCAATTGTCTTCATAGAGACACTAGCCATATTCCTACAAAAGAGAGGAGCCTGTTTCCATGCACTACGAATAAAATTCCTTTGTAACATCATAATTGAATTCTGTGTAAGATGTATTATTATTTCGTTAGCTGAATGTATTAATAAATAAGTAGATGAATAAATAAAATACCGGCTGATGAATAAATAATTGAATAAATATGTGTATGTATGCGACTAAATATGCTGTATGGCAAACTGTAGTGAGTTTCCCACTCTGAGTTTCTTCTTTGTTGTTGGTAGTTGTTGTTTATACTCCTTTGAAATTTGAAATCTGCAATTTGGTTAGTATTGAATATGGGCATTGACCAATCAGAATGAATTAATTAATTCATACACGGAACCGTAAACCCGACGGAATAGTAAACCAGTCTCCGCCTCCGGCGGTTAACGGAAACAAATGATTTCCGACCGTTCCGTTACCACATCGGCCGATTTCGAAGTTCACCATGCGTCCGTAACAGCCGTGTCGCCCGTTCATTATACTGGAGTTTCAATGGTAGACAGAATACACCAATTTGTGTCTCTGGCTGGCCATACTGAGGGTGGTGGGAAGCCGTTCCGATTGGCAAAGTGACCGTGTCCGGCTGTATTGTAATGGGACACATTTGTTTCTCCAACTCAGCCTTTCTAGCTGCAGTGATACGATCCCACGAAATCCATGTCATCGGTAATTTGCTGAACTTATTAAACTCTCGTGTTTCCCATTCTAATCTTTCTTCCATAGTATCAAATGTGCAATACGAATCCACTGGACTGTCTTGACCACCCATTAAAAATATAAACTTCAAGATATTCCAAATTTGCATCTTTTCTGTCACATTAGTGACACAACACTTATCCTTCGGTGATAACACATTTGTCACATTTGACAAGAAATTAACATCATTTAAAATGATCAGTATTTGTAAATCTAGCACAAATTTACAAGTAACATTATCTATTGTCTTAGTGATATAATATAACGGTAAAAAGTTTTGAAAATTTTTTTCCATATCATTATCAAATTTAATTAATTTAAGTCCAATGGGGTAATGCGATCTGATGCGGATTCTTTTCTCTATTTCAATTTTTTTAAGTCTTTCCACTTCTTCTAATTGTTTCTGTTTTGTAATGGCTTCTTGTCTCTTAAGTTCTTCTAATTCTTGTTTTCTCTTCTCTTCATGTCTCTTCTCATCTTCTTCTTTCAATTTCTGTAAAAATTCCTGTTCTTTACGTTTTTTATTCTCTAACCTTTTTTGTAAATATTCTTCCTCGGCTTTCAATCTTTCTTGTCTTTCCTTTATAGTTTCTTCATGATTTATCTTGTTTATATTATCTTCAATTTTTATTTTCTTATTTTCTATAAATTTACCCTTGGGCTCATTAAGATCATCATGAGAACGTTTTGATGAATCATCCTTTTCTGTTTCTTTTCTTGTATCATTCATTTTAATTTCCTGATGAGTACTCTTCTCTAATTCTTTATCCTTAGGAGTTTGAAGTTCCTTTGTCTTTATAAGTTCTGGTTTAGTATTATTGTAAATACTATGACTATTACTTTTATTATTACTGTCATCATCAAATAAGGATGCTAGTTCTTCATTGATGGTTATATCATCATTTTTAGATTTAGAGTTTTGTATTTTTTTCGATTTAAGTTTTTTAGCAGTTTTATTAGTGGTCGTCTTATCCAAGAGTTTCTCCCTCTTAGTGGCAACATTATCATCTTTTCGTGTTTGTTTATACGTGTTGGCCAATTCATTCATTTGGGCTAATTCAGTTTCATTAATTTCACCACCTCTATTCTTAACTGCTTCTTTCAATAAATTAATTTCATTCTCATCTGTAATACCTAATATACTATTTTGTGCATAAAAAAATGAATTGTAGCCTCTTTTATTTTTTAAAAGTGGATCAGCACCAGCTTTTAATAATAAATTAACTGTACCTAAATGACCACGACCTACTGCGATCATTAATGGGAAATAATCTTCTCTACTTAATTTATTAACTTGTGCACCAAATGCTAAAAATAAACTGGCAATATCTTCATGACCAAATCTAACACATTCTAAGAACGCCTTAAATTCAATTTGACCACCATTTTCTAAATATTGACCTACATATGCCAATTGACCCGCCTTGGATGCATTAATCAATTTATCCTTACCTGTCTTAGTATTTAAATCTGTCCAATAAAATTCAATTTGATTATCATGATTGGTACTACTATTTGCAGGAAAGGATGAATCGTTATTAGTAGTGTCAACTGATTGATTCAAATGAGATGAATTTGTAATTGATTCATTTACTAGATTTCTATCTGTTGCAATATTACTATTATTATTACCACTATAATCTAATTTTTTCTGATTCCATTTAATTGTGGCGTCTCTAACTAATTGTTTAATATTTCTAACAATCAGTCTTTCTTCATCATCTAAATCATCATCTTCATCAATGGCATCGTAAGCAGTTAATCCTTTGGAATTAGTTAGCGTTGGGTTAGCACCATGCCTTAATAAATATTCTACAATATCAATATGACCATTGGCAGATGCGTCTACTAACGGTGTATCTTTAAAATATTCACCAGATTGAATATTTATATTAGCACCATTTTTAATTAATAATTTAACTATATCTAAATGACCATTCAATGCAGCTTCATGCAATGGTGTATTACCACCATTATCCCGATCATTTATATCGATTACGTGTTCAAGTAATAATTGTTTCACTGTTTCAATTTTACCCTTATCACAAGCAATGTGTAATTTTGTTCTACCACCTGAATCACGATAAATACTTTTCTTCGATTTATTACTCTTTGTTATTGCGATATGTGTACGTTTTGTTGAGTTTTGAGATGGTGGGGTATCATTTTTCATTCTTATTGGTGAAGATGATAAAGACGCGGGACTGCTTGATAAGTCAACAGCTACTGTTTCATTATTACGATTAGCTGATTGTAAGGCATCATTTAAATTTTCTAATCGATCACCTCTAATTAGTCTACCTTTCCTTATCTTGATTGGCGAACCCTTTGGAGTTTCTGTATCACTAGTGACACCAATATCATTATCCGAAGCAAAAATTTCTTGAATATCTTCATTTAGAGTATTTAAGTTACTATCATTATTGTTATTATTACTTTCATCTATCATTCTATTAAAATCTCCAAGTTCAGTTGAATCATGCAAAATGGATTTCAAGTCTTCGCGAGTAAGTTTACCCACAGGTTCTTTTGGAGTAGTATGTTTGTGCAAAACAGCATTACTATCTTCTTTATTATCCTGTATTGGCGCCACATCTGGTGACTTAACAGTCCTTGAAGAGGGTTCATTCGTCTCTGTAGTTTCGAGATCTGTCATTACTGATGCAGTAGTTGTTGCTGTTGTACTTGTTGCATCAGCCTTTGGAATGTCATCATTGTCCTTATTATGTTTTTTCAACTGTGCCAATTCTTCTTTCCTGGTGGTGACGTTGGACAAGTAACTGCTAAGGGACCTTCGTTTCACATTGGTGCTTGCCACGTGAGCGTTGTCGTCGCCCATGGTTTGCGTACGAGTTGTCAAGTGTGCTATTTAGCTGTTAGTATGGAACACACACTGTATGTTATGGCAGTTTCTTCTGTGTGAAAAAGTGGATCTGGAAACGAGCCGTGGTGTTTACTGCGGGAGTTTCTGTGGTTTGCCTGTCCTGGGCTGCCTGTACGTCCATCACCGCCTGGGCTCTGCCCACACTCTCTGCCTACGCCGCCCGCCCAGGGGGGCAGCTAGGCAGAGGTTCTACTGGGACACCCTCATCGTCTCGTCTCGAGTGACACAGATTTTCGCGTTGTTTACACCACAGAATGTGCCATATATTGTATTATACTGCAATATACTGTTCTATACTGCACTATACTGTTCTATACTATACTATATAACTACCTGTTTCATAATGGCCCCACCGTTCTTTGGCAGCATCTCCCAAAACATTAATGGTCTTCTCAATAAGGACTTCTACCACAGCACCCCGATCAATGTCAACCTATCTACAAAGACTAAAAATGGCATCCAATTTAACATCAACGGTAAGCAATCCACCATGGATAATAATCTATCCACTAACGTAGAGACCAAATTTTTTGATAAAAGTACTGGATTATCTTTGACACAAAGTTGGTCTAACGAAAATAAACTAAACTCGAAGATCGAAATTAATAATTTATTACCAGGTGTAAAGACAGACTTACAAACAAACTTGATACCAAATTCAGAAAATGTTTTGAAAAATGCTATAGCTAACTTATCTATTGTACAACCTTTTGCTACAGCTAAATTAACTTTCGATATCCTAAAGAAACCTCTCTTTATCAGTAATTTAACTTTAGCTCATGAAGGTTTCATCACCGGTGCAGAATTCGGGTATGACATCACTAACGCATCCATATCTCGTTACGCCATCGTTATGGCCTACATGGGGCGTGATTACAATTTGGGCTTATCCATCAATAACTTACAATTAACAACAGCAACATTTTATCAATCTGTAAATAATTTCTTACAGATCGGTGCAAGAGCTACTCTAAATCCTAAAATTGGCTCCAACGTTAACATGGAATTTGTAACAAGATACTTACCTGACCCAACTTCACAAATAAAGGCTAAGATTAACGACCAAGGTAAATTGTCTTGCTCTTATAAACAAGAATTGAGACCAGGTATCATCCTCGGTGTCGGTGCCTCCATGAACGCTTTGAAATTAAATGAACCATTCAACAAATTCGGTTGGTCCCTCAACTTCGAAACCTGAAAGCAGTCCTCATTTAGCTAATACCCTTACAACCCTCAACCAAACTTTCTATTTATTTATCCTCATATAAAAAATCACTTTTATAAATGAAAAACTAAAAATTAAAATGAAAAATTATTTTCTTATATATCAATCAGCACTAAAATAAATCAACACAATCTACTTTAACTTATTGAAATATATCCACACTTGTTCCTGGTTACACACCCTGGACTAAACTTTGTCAGTAACGTTATCTACCAGAAACACACTCCCCGTACTCATGTCCTCAATAAAAAGTATCCTAACAAATGATCTTGACACTGAAATATCAGACAATTGGGGTTTCAAAAATTTAGGTATTCGTAAAGTATTACCAAGTTATAGCAACGAAATTTTACCTATCGCAAATTTACAAAATTTGACTATATCAAATAACTTAAATCTATTCGCTGCTTCATGTTCAGATAGTGTAATTATTGGCAAATTACAGGATTTAAGAAATTTTGTCGTCAACGAGACCAATGAGGATGATAAAAACAGCAATAATAATAATAATAACGATTTGTCATTAATTTGGCAAAAAAAGGATATCGATTTCTCAAATATCATCTCTTTGGATTTCATTGAACAGGCGCACAAACTAGTGGTCATTAATATGGATGCTAACATTTTACAAATTGATTTAAATGATTTAAATAATATACAACATAAAACTATTGAAACAAACAATGAATTGCACATAGTTTCTTGTAAACTATTTGATTTTGAAAATTATATCGTGACTGATTCAAACAGCAACTTATTGAAATTAAATTTTACAAATGGTAGTTTCGATCAATTAATGAGTAACATTTTAGATTTTGATATTATCTCTATGAAACAACTCGTATTATTGACCAAATTGGACAATTCATTAGAATTTTATCAGCTAGGTGGAGCAAAACTTAATTTCCAATTCGCAATATATCATCCTACTGAAATTGTAGATAGCCTTGACGAAAATGATTGTCAGCCTCTATCTATAACGTCGCTTAACTCAAGTCAGTTATTATTTGTCATGGGTAATAAGCCAAATTCTGATGAGGATGAAGATATTCAATATGATCATAGAACTTTTATCATTAATTACAATGATTCATCATCTTCTTATTCAGAATCATTCGATATTGCACCTGCCTTTGGTTCAGTAAAAAGATTTCCATCAATTTATAATATCAAGTTACGTAATTTATTAAATGATTCCACCATCACCAATATACTTGGTTCATCTTGCGCTAGTGAATTAAGTATTTGGGACTCAAAGGAAATCGTTCAACCTTCTCAAGATAGTGAACGTGCCGTTTTACCAATTAATCAAGATACTGATAATGACACTAATCCAATTGGTTTTGCTCTAGATTATTCTTCAGTAGGTGCTATATCTCAACCTTGTAGTGGTATTGACTCCATCGATAAGTTACCGTTAATCTATTTATTAAATAATCAAGGTCAATTACAAATTTGGGGGGTTTATCATTCCCAAGCCATCAAAGATAATATCTTCAATATGAACGACCTAATGCAACCACTCTTAGAATCAGTGAATGATAAAGCAATTGATCAAATGTCGTTGCACACAAAGGAAACTGTGCAAGAAAGTATTTTTGAAAATGACAATAATGATCAAGAAACTATGAAAACTGAAAACGAAATTCCAACGCTTGAAAAAGATGGAGACCACACAAGGAAAGATATGAATGAAAATGAAAGTGCCAATGTAAGTCAACCAGCTTTTAACCAACCCGCGTTTGGTCAAACTGCCTTTGGCAAACCCGCTTTTGGTCAGTCCACTTTTGGTTCGTCAAACTCTACCACAACTACATCTGCTTTTGGACAACCTGCCTTTGGGCAGTCCACTTTTGGTTCTTTAAACCAAGATAAGACTACATCCGCAACCGCTTTCGGTCAACCTGCCTTTGGACAAACGACTTTTGGTTCTTTGAATCAAAATAAGACTACGCCCTCAGCCGCTTTTGGCCAACCTGCTTTTGGGCAGTCCACTTTTGGTTCTTTGAATCAAGATAACACAACATCTGCATCAGCTTTTGGTCAACCTACCTTTGGACAAACGACTTTTGGCTCTTTAAATAAATCTTCTACAAATGATAAACCTGTTTTTGGTCAATCAGCTGTTGGTGCTTTCCAACCGTCAGCTAGTACGAATGAATCTCAATCTAACAAACCATTATTCGGTCAAAATAGCAACTCATCTGCCTTTACTTCTAACCCATTTGCATCTAGTGATAATAAAATCTCACCATTCGCAACTATCATGAAAAATGAACAGGAAAAGACAACATTTAGGGATAATAATCAAGAAAAAGCTGAAACGGATGAACAAGATTCATCAGATTCTCAATCAGATTCTTCTGAATCTTCTGAAAATTCAGATGATTTAAATGATAGTACTGTGGAACAAACACCATTATTACCACAGGAACAATCCAAGACTAATTTATTGTCATCTTTTGCAGATAAATTAAAGAAATCAGCAAATCTATCTGACACAAATCTGAAAAAATCATCATTTAGTAGTTTTAACATCAACAATGATAATAAAAACTCTGCTGAAAATTCACCCTTTTCCTCTTTTGCAAATAATATCAGTAATGCTAATGTGACAACACCAGCATTTTCATTTGCCAACTTAAATTTTAACAGTGATGAAAACGCAGAAATTAAAATTGATATTAATAATGAATCTTTATCTGAGCAAGAACCAGTGAAGAAAGAACAAATTGAACAAGAATTAAATTCAGAACTTACTGCAGAACCTGAAATAATTGACAATCCTGATATTACCGAAGAACCTGAAGAAATTCAAAAGGATGAAATCTCTAATGAATCAATTGGGTCAGCTAAAGCTGTGGACAAATCATCTGAAGAACCAAGTAAAGAATCAAGTGAAGAATTAAGTGAAGGCATCTCAGAAGAAAATGATGAAAGTAATGAAGCAGGATCAAGTGAAGAAATTGCTGAAGAAATTACTAAAGAAAATGACGACACTAAAATTTCTGAATCAGATGAACAGTCAAATGAAATTGTCCACGAAGAAAAGACTGAAAATATTGATGTTACTGAGTCAAGCGAGGAGATTACTCCAGAAAAGATTCAAACAGGAACTCCAGAGACAATAGAAGAAACAGTCGGAAAAATACCTATTGAAAAATCTGATGATGAACCTGTCAAGGAACCGACTGAAGACGTTGTTCAAGAGGATAATGAAGAGGAATTTGATCAGCTTGTCAAACAACTAAACGAGAAGATTCCTGAATCTGCTGGAGAATTAGATCAAGAGCCACTTCAAGAATCCATCGAAAGTTCAACAGAAAAACCAATTGAAAAACCGACTGAAATTGGAATTGAAGAGGATTCACGTAAATTTCCCAAAGAGGACGCTGAAAAACTAGGTACAAATCTTGTTAAAGAGCCAATAGAGAGAGTGGCTGAAAAAGAATTGCTTACTAGTTCGGATGAAAATGAAGCAACTGAACAGAGCAATAATGATGAATCAACTGAACAAACGTATGAGAAAGGTGAAGAAGATTTGAAAGAATCAGAGAAACAAACAAATGATGAAGATAACGTGACCAATTTTGGTTCTCAGATTGCCCTTGAATGCATTGATTCTGGTGTTCAAGCTGTCATTGAAACTAGCGATGTCGATGTACAAACAGAGAAAATTGAAAGTGTTTCCGATAGCGTTCAAACAGTTATTGAAACGTCAGATTTTGGTGGTCAAACTGATCCACTCAAATATGAAACGCTTGGAATTAATTCGTTTGAAAATGATGAAAACTATTTAGCTGAAGTCTATTTACCTATACCATTACAACCATATTATACTCATGCACAAATTGACACAATACCGTATTCATCCGATGATCCTACTATGAGACTTTTTGAAAGCACATACCAACAAATTGAAGCCGCCTTTTATGTTTTAGACATTAATGTTATAAATTTATGTGAATTTATAGAAGATCAAATGCATATTGAATTACATTCTCGTACTGAAGATAGTATAACTAATATATATACATGGAGAATTACTGAAGCTGGAAGATTATATGAAATACTAGCCAATAAATCAAAAATATTTGCTGAAGCGGCCAACGGCATCAAGTCATTAAAGGATGAAGTCACAGGTGAACAACAAACCACAGAAAAAAATATTTTAGTTGACTATAAAGAAAGAACTCGTGGGCAGTATATGCAACTAGAGTATTTGCAAAATAACTTCTTGAATAAAAAATTTGCACCATTAAGTTATCATCAATACCTAATACAGAGAAAGCTACGTCATAAAATGAAAAATATCGCTGATATTATCTATAAGATTGATACTTATATGACTACAGCCAAAACATTTTGTAGATTCTTACAAGAGCCTGAAACTACTGATATTAAGTTTTTGTGCTCTATGAGTGATTTCTATACATCATCAAAGAATCCATTTGGAGGTTTTTCGAAAAAGAAAGAAAATAGTGACAGTGTATCTCTAAAGAAACCTGTGGATTCTATAGATGTTGTTCAAACAAGTTTGAAATTGAATGCAAAGAGACAAATAGGTGAATTTTTCAAAAGGAGAAGATGAGTTAAATTTTGGTCATATTAGTTTTGATGATTTGTTAGATTGTTTGAAATATCTGTATCATATAATAGCCTATATAAAAAATAAGTGAGGTAAAAACGAATAAAATTTGAAAGCAATTGAGAGATGATGTCATTAAAGAAATGTTCATAAAAATATATGCTTATTGTATACGGCTTATATCAAACTTTACATGATTTATTTATTTCGTTAATTCATCAACTGTTTCTTTGAATTTCTGGATCAAGATGTCATTTTCATCTTTGGTACCTATAGTAATTCTTAAACATCCTTTACAACCTAATTCATTACCTCTAAATCTGATGACAACGTTTGATTTAGTCGCTAATGAATAATAAATTTTTTTAGCTAATTCGTTATTACCGCCATCTATTCTTAAAAGAATAAAATTTGCATCTAGTCCACCTACATATTGGTCATCTACGATAGGTAAAGATGTTAGTTCCTTTAATAAACGTGCCTTTTCAATATTTAAAGTGTTAGCATTATCTACCATTTTTTGTAGATTGTGATCTTGAACAGCTTGTAAAGCATAGTCTGATGTTATAGATGAAATATTATAAGGTGCTTTCATAGCATTTAAAATTTTTGATAATTCAACTGAAGCAAATGTCATTCCAAGTCTTATACCAGCTAAACCAAATGATTTAGATAAAGTTTGTAAGATTAAAAGATTTGGATATTTATTAACTAGTGGGGCAAGTGAACCACCACAAAAATCAATATACGCTTCGTCAACGACTACTAGACCATTATTCCAATTTTCTAAAATTTTCTGTACTCTTTCAGTTTCAACTTTAGCACCAGTTGGATTACCAGGTGATGTTATAAATAATAACTTGATTAATGGATCATTTTGTAAAATATCAACGACTCTTTCTGTGTCAGGTTGGAAAGAATTATCGTCAGTAATTAAAGGGCAAGACAATACTTCTACGTCATTAATATCGGAACATACAGAGTACATTGAATATGTTGGTATTAAGGTTAAAATTTTGTCTTTACTTGGAATACAAGTAGCTCTGATTATTGCGTCGATACTTTCATCAGAGCCAACCCCAAGGCAAATATTGTCTGCCGATAAAGGTTTAATATTTAAATTTTTGAAAGATGATGAGGTATTACGATAATTCGCTATTGCCTCTTTGAACTCAATTTGATGTGGATCTGGATAACGGTTTAAGTTGGAGGATTCTAATTCAACTTGTGTTGGACCCCAGGCGTTCTCATTTGCATCCAAGAGAATACCTTCTTTGAAGTCATCTCTTGCGCAACGATAAGGCTCTAAGTTGTATATCTTAGGTCTTATAATTTTCTGTAGGTCGAAGTTTGACATTTGGTTGGCTTTCTTCTAGGGTTAGATAGTTTGTATGTATTAGAATGCAATACTGTCTGCTTATCTTGGAAGATTATTTAGGTAGTTGCTTGGAATAAACTATATGTAGTAGTTCTCAGTGCGGGAGAAGTGCTTGTAGAGAATTATATATGGTAGACAAACGGTGCAATGACTAATACGAAAAGAAAGTTGTATGTAATCTAATTGCCAATTTACTCTGGCACTATCTAACTTATTATTCTCTTGAGTCAAATGCGGGACGAGTCACACATTACCCTCTCCAAAGGTTGAAAAATTGAAAAACTCAACCGACCAATCAGAACTCACTGGGTCTTAGCGGTTGTTGGTGTATAGCCACTCCCAAGAGCACAATGTGGGAACAGGGCACACCAACAGTCACCTTACCTATACACGCTTGTCTTCATACATATCTCCATATTTATATCTATACTTATATCTATATATAACTATATCTGCGAGACACGAAACTCGAAGCGTCGGCCCCCCAAAGTGAATAAAACCACACACAGCCAAGGCCCCCAACTTACAGCCCTTTTATACTTTTTTTTTGTTGCTGTCCACAACGACACTCAAAACCCCCTAAAGCGCTTGGTTCTCATTGGTGGATGAATATTCCAGACTCACTTTTCTCGAGCCAAAATAGCCGCGCAGTTATTGATTGTTCTATTTTGTATTATCAAACGATAGATATGTTTACATACAGTAATATATTGATTATACTTTCAAATTCAACCTACTAAATACAAGTATACAGGTGAAGTTGAACAAAAAAACAAGTTTTAAGGTTGTTATTCTTTCTTTTGGTAGCTTCTCGCTTGTTAAATCTACATAATGGAACAAGAATTGTCATCCTTCTCTGTATGATCATCGACTTGGGGCCCAACAGTTAATGCTACTCTTGCAGCTTCTGTGAATGCTTCGTTAACACCTTTATTCGATTTAGCTGAACATTCTAAATAACGTAGTGCACCAATTTGTTTCGCCATAGCAAGACCTTCCTCATATGAGATTAAATTATTTATATTTTTCCTATTACTTGTATTATTACTATTACTATTATTATTACTATTATTATTATTAATATTATTACCTTGATTTAAAATCTGTTGTTGTTGAATATTATTTGGATTAATTACTTTATTTTCGTTAATATTATCTCTTAAATCACATTTCAATGCCACTAACACTAATTGGACACCGTCACAATGATCAGTAATTTCACCAACCCATTTATTTTTAACATTTTCCAAAGAATCTTTCGAATCTATACTAAAACAAAGCATAATACAATGAGTATCAGAATATGACAACGATCTTAATCTATCAAATTCTTCTTGACCAGCAGTATCCCATAAAGATAAAGTTATATGCTTATTATCCACAAATATATCATGAATATAATTTTCAAAAACTGTTGGTTCGTAAACTTCTGGGAAATAACCTCTGGTGAAAACATTCAACAATGACGTCTTACCACAGGCACCATCACCTAAGATAACAATTTTCCTTTCAATTGGTCTTTTTGAAGTTTCATTCGAACCACATAGTATACCCATTTTTTTTTCTTTTTTCGATAGCTTTTACTTTGGATTTGATTTAATCTTGATTGTCTCGTCTTTCTATAACAAACCTTTGTAATGTGGCAACAGTAAATATATTAGTTTAATTATTATGTTATGCTATAATAGATTATCAATAATGATAAACTTTGTATGGGGTAAATCAAAATACTTGCTAATGTTTTTTTTTTGTTTTTTCATAAACAAAGAGAAAAAAAACGTGAAAAATCACAGATCACATGACCTTGGAGTTTCGTTGTCATTTTCTGCTAAGCTCAGGGTTAGGTTAGGGTTAAAAGCCTACGGGATGAGTTAGGTTTTCGTAGGTTTTATTTGCAAATATATACAATTATGTAATATTTCATATAAGTTTTAATTATATTATGCTATTGGGTTGCTAATCTATCAGAATAATGCTTTAAGAATAATAGTTTTGAAACATGAATTCTGTTTCTTCGTTTTGCCTCTTTCATTTCATCATTAAAATGCAATATTATTACTCTGTCAGGTTGAGCTTTGTATTCAATATTATTCCTTTAATTTATTCGTTAATTCTTATGCAATGTTATGTGCTAGTTTTCATCATGCTTGTTTTTCTGTTTTAATTTATAATGATTTCTCATTGTACGCACTTTTTTTTTACCTAAATCGTTCTATTCAACTTGGTTTTAGCTTTTTTAACCATTATGTATTATTATGCTTCCCTCACTTTAATATCAAGTTGGTGGTGGATGCTTAGGTGTGTGAATCAAAAAATTGACTTGCTTTTGAGAGTTCAATCTTTGTGGTGATTCAAACATTTGTTTTGAACTTATTATTGCACTTTGAGTTCTTCTATGACCATTTCTGATATGTGTATTCTGTGAATTAGTGATATTGCTTGTGAATTGTGGTATACCGTTATTATTATTGTTAATCATAGCACCAGAATGAATTATATTAGTATTATTTCTAAATGGCGATAATTGTGGTAATTGGTAAGAATTTTGCGTTTGTTGGTTAGGTGGCTGTAAAAAATTTGAATGATTTGAAGAGGATTGATTTTGAATATTAAAATATGATAAATTTGACTGATTTGAATTTAAATTATTGACATTAGGGATGGTATTGAGATTTTGATTAATACCATTATTACTGTTTGATTTAGAATTGAAACTAATATCTTTCTTTTCGACATTATTTGGGGGTATCAACATTATTGGATATGATCTAGCATTTGTATTCTGATTATTAACTTGCAACATTTCATTATTTGTTAATGTTTGTTGGTATTGTAAGTTTTGTTGCGATTGTGATTGTATTTGTGATTGTGAATAAGTTGTATTTGAATACATGGGTAAACTATGAATACTATTGCGTGCACTATTATGATTGCTTGTATTGTCACTTATGGTTGTCGTGTTAACATTGTTATTCCCTACTGAAGTAGTGGCTCCTGTATTTTCTTGCAAAGAGGGATTTGTATTAATATTGGTATTAGTATTGGTATTAGTTTTAGTGCTTGTTGTGAATATTAATTTCTGTGTTGAAGGTAAATTATTTTGATAATGCAACATATTAAACCCACCTGCTGTAGTTGTAGCTACAATATTTGGATTATTATTTGTGATTTGATTAAGTGTGGTTGGTAATTGGAAATTATGTAGTGATGAAGTTGATGATAATAGTTGGTTATTAGTTGTGTTATTATTATTAGTAGTAGTAGTATTACTAAAATTGGTCATTACGTTTGTTGGCAAGTTCATGTTGATTACATCAGAATTATAACGACGATGACCCCTTGGGCTACCCAGTTGCACTGAAGTGCCCAATTTTCTTTTCTTCAAATTTTTACTACTAGTTGGAATTGATGTTGATGACGAAAATGGTGCAATTAGAGTATTTGATGTATTGGTAATATTGGAATTGATATAGTTAAATATTGTATCTAGGGTGTTTTCATTCAATTTGTTGGACTTCAAACATTTATCAATCAAGTTATTTAATTTATCTAAATTTTTATTTCTCAAATTTTCAATTTCTTTAGTTTGCTTCAATAAATTAATCTCTATGAATTTATTAAATAGATCATCATTTTTAATTAATTCAATTTGTTTTGATTCATCTAATGATAAATCGCTTAACATTTTTTTCTTCAATTCTGTAATATCATTACTTATTAAAGTACTATTTTCTGACAGTTTGGTGTCATTGTCACTCATTATTGATCTATTGAATTCTCAAATGTCACACAAATAAAAAAGATTGTACTAGTTTTGAAAGATAGTAAAGGAAAAAAGTATTAGTGTTAATTTTTTTTTCTTTCGGTGAAGAAGGAAGGAAAAAAAAGGCTAGTCTTCCAGCTCGAGACGGTCAAATTTGACAAAAATTTAGTTCACCTGAAAAAGTAATCTTATTGAACCTAAAGCGAAATGTTTGAATTAAACTCTGACAAAGTCTATTACCTGATGTAATGTTATTTCCCAGTCACCAAAAAGCCAAAAAAAATAAAAAGAAAATCTAGTTAAGTTATTTTTAGAATTTTTTTTTTTTTGATTTATAGTAAACAACTTCCCTCGAAGTCAATTTGCAACTTGATCAAGATGTCGAGATTGAAGCACGGGACAAAAACCAAAAAAAAGTTAATAAAGAAAACAATTAGCCACGGAGTTTGTGGAATGCAGTAATGTATTATAATATGTTGATGAGATCTTGGCAAGAAAAAAAAATGTGCAATGGACGTGTGGAAGAAGTGAGGTAAAACTGTCTAGTGTAATCCGAAACCAAGAAAGCAACAACAGGAAGTTAAAACCAGAAAAACCAGAAAAACAAATTTAAAAAAAATCGATGAATACGGTAGTAATGTGTAATGTGTTCAGGAGAGAACCACGGTCGAAAAAGGGTTAGACTGTATTATGCAGAATACAGATCAGAGAAAAACACAAAATAAAATCAAAAAAATAAATAAATAAATAAATAAATAGTAGTAATAATAGTAAATAAACAGGAAAACTAGTAATACTACCAATATTTATAAATAAATCACAGAACTTTCTTTCTTGAAATGTGAAAAAGCTAACAATTACATCAGGTAATTCTCAAACAGCGATTCCCGATGCGGAAGGCACTCATTTGGAATCTTCCATTTTTAGAAGCGGCTCCTTTCCTTCCTCCCGATCCGGAAAGTTATCAAATTCCCTTGCGGGATGGGCTAACTTTATGTGTGGATAAGGAAACGTGAATTAAGCTTAATTCAGTATTGATTGGGGCGGGAATGAAACTACCCTTCGTTTTTCTTTTTGAGCTGTACGATTAAAGGGGTCTCAGTTTGGTTCATTTCCACTGCTGCTTGATTTCTTCCATTCCATTTCCTAACAGATCGTTCCTTTCGTGAGTTTCCCGAAGGGGCTATGTCTTTCTATTTGGGACAGAAGTCCAAAATGGAGTACTGGAATTGAATTCCTTGCCAAAATTGGGAAACACAAAGAGTTTATATCTGAATCAAAAACGATTTGCAAATGCAAGAAAATTGAACACAGTTAACACCTGTACTACAAATAAAGAAAGCAAAAAAACGCAGACGCCCTCACTGTGTATATGATACAAAACTTCTTTTTTTTGGTATATATTTATATATAAAGTTATATAATTATATAGAGGATACAAAAACATTTAAGTTAAACGGTACAAGTAATAATATAAAGAATAAAAAAGATATAAAAAAAAGTAAAAGTATAATTTTTGAAATAAAGTCAAATTGTCTCTGTCAATCCCTGTTGTTTAAAAAGAAAAAAATTCTCACTGATAGAATGAAAAAAACGTTAGTTGTTATTCAATATTCAGCGATTCAACTCTTTTTATTTTCTTGTATTTTTGTTTTTGGTTGATTAATTGTAAAGAACGAATTTTGCTCTACCGGATGTAACAGCAACAGTACAACCATCAGAACCACCAGAATATGAACCATTTTCGTAAACACATTCACCATTAACAACTGAGTCACCATCAGCAACAATTTTAACGTTGTAATTTAATGGACTAGCATTATTTGGATTTGGAATTAATGAAAGATAAGTAACACCGTCAGTGTAACCAGCACCGAAGTTTAATGGAGCCCAGTTACCAACACCTGAACCTTCAGTACCCCAAACACAACCATCTTCGACTGAAACACCTGCATTGTTAACATAGTATTGAGCAGATGTTTTCTTACCTTGCCACATGTAATAAGTATCTTCATTGACAACAGTTAATGGTAATGATGAACCAGCGGTAACAAAAGTTGGAATATCCATATTTTCAGTACCTGGATAGTCAGTTCTACAAATGGCAACATCTTGTGATAACTCTGAAACAACAATAGCTGTATCTTCACCCCAAACACATAAATAATCGGTATCGGTATTGGTACGGTATAAGTAACCATTTTTACATAACAACCCACCGATTGATCTACCATCACCTGGTTGGTCGGATGGCCATTGGGTCTTAGACATACCTGGTTGACAAGCATAAGAACAATAAGAACCTTCATCACATGAACCACCAGTAGAAGTATCGGTATGTTCAACACCTGACCAACCATTTTGGTTCATCCAATCAATTGGGATAACACCTTGACCAGATGGGAAGGATGAACATGGAATAGTACCATCTACAAACTTTTCAGATGGATTTGAGAAACTAGCTAAATCACCATAGATACTACCACTACCTGAGGAAGAAGAAGAAGAAGAAGATGATGATGATGATGATGATGAAGTTTGAACAGCGGCTTTTGAAGAAGAAGTAGTAGAGGTAGTCTTAGCAACAGCAGCTGAGGTGGTGGTGGATGAAGTGGTAACTTGTTGAATTTGTTCTTGCTTTTGAGTTGAAGTAGCTTGAGTAGTAACAACTTCAACGACACTGGATTCAGCGTTACTGACAGCAATGTTCTTGTTAACAGCAACGTCATCTGATTCAGTAGTTGGGGCTAAAGTAGTTGTTGGGGCAACAACATTGGTTTTAGCATCAGCGGCAGCTGTAGTGGTAGCTACAACAGCGTTGCCATTAGCATTACCTTGAACAATATCATTGCCTAAGATCGTACGACCTTTTTGGTCAACGACAACAGTTTCATAAACATATTCGACTGCGACAGCTCTCTTATGTTGATGAGGTTTTTTTTCAGTAATGGTAGTAGTAACATCTACATTTTTAGCAGCAGGTAAAGCAGAAACGAGCGCGCTTGAACCTAATAAAGTTGCAGCCAAAGTATTAGAAAATTTCATAGTGATTGATTAATAGTTAAATACCTTTTAATTGAATAAAATGAATGAAAATGTAAATAAAAGAATTTAAAGGAGCGTAAATTAAGTTAAACTGAATTAATCTGAAGTTATTTTAGTATGTCTTTGCAAAATCTTATCTCGATATTTGGTCGAGGTACCAAAAAATCTTGATGTAATATTCAAATCAATGTTTTTGTTAGTATAAGAAATAAAAAAGCATTTCGAGATTTTCGAGACTTTCCACGCAATTTCAACAAAACACGAATTTACAGTGCAGACACGAAATCGCGTCTGGCAGCACGTGACGCTTTTGTTGAACGGTAAAAAACTTGATATGATGCGTAAGTGGACTACTAGTAGTGAACTGGGTTCATTACAATGTCATTCATATAGCTAACATACAATAAAGGAGTGTAAACAGTTGGAATATAGCTTGATAGCTTAAGGAGTGTAAGTAGTTGGAATAGTGTTTTGAATTTTCAATCGATTGCATTAAATAAAAAAAAATATAAATAAATAAATAAACAGGAAAAAAGAAATAAACAAGAAAAACCAACAATTTAGATAAACGACGCCCAAGAGGGTAACGTTTTTCGAGCACAGCCAACAGAAAAATTACTGTTTCAGGAAACAAATATGTTGCTTTTGCGCAGCATTCCGCATGCGGACATATTGGCGTCTTCCCCGTTCGAGCGGCCCTATTGTTTGTTGCGTTTCTTTTTGGTTTTTCTTTCCCACGTTTTCATTGGCCTGGCTGCGAAAGAAAAAGAAATCGCAGGCCTTGGCCAATGAGAGTGGGTGTCGCGGCGCTCTGGAACGCGGTTCCGCAGTGAGATCTGCGTATAAAGTTTCCTGTCCAGAATCCGCAGAAACAGATCAAGCAGTCTTCCTTTTCTGGAATGATTCGACAAGAGGACCCAAATGAAATTTGCGGGTCAAGTACCATTCCAATACACAAGTTGGAACAAATTTATACGCAAATCTCATCAATATTGCCTTAGTACCACGATAAATGTCTAGAGGATCTTTTTCTCTTTGGTAAACAATCTCCAGTACACTTTTAACGTACGTTTCCGGGGACATGGGTTTGTTATTTTGAGACATCATTTGTCTGTATTGAAAGGCCTTCTGTCCCTCGAGACTGTTATAAATCGATGTCTCAGGTAAGGGTCGTGTATCAGCAATACTGGTGTCTACACCTCCAGTAATCACATTGATAACACGTACACCCATGGGTTTCATCTCCAAGTGCAAAACACGGGCATATGCGTGAATGGCTGCTTTACTAGCACTGTAAATGGATCCAAAGGGGAACGGCATGATACCAGCACAAGATCCAGTAAAAATTATGGTACCTTGACCCTTAATAATGAATCTTGATAGTTCACGTGTCATATTGATATGACCAAAAACGTTCACTGCAAAACATTGCTCGACTTGTGCTGCTGTAACATCTAAAGCTGGGAAAGTACAACTTTGGCCAGCATTATTATATAAGATGTCTAATTTACCGTCAACTAAATTATCATCTAAGTATTTTTGAAACTTGATGATAGATTCCATATCAGTAATATCCAATTCATATGGTACAATATCATATTCTGGATGAATATCTAATAATTTATTCAAGTTATTGGCATTGCGACCACAGGCATAAACCTTATAGCCTTTTTGACATAATTGGATCGCAGCTGCACGACCAATACCAGTGGCAGCACCTGTAACCACAGCAACTTCTTTACTCATTGTGCTTTCCTTTCTTTTCTAAACCGTAGTTAGGTAAGTTGCTATTTTATTATCAAAGGGGAAAAAAAAATAAAATAGATTGCATTAGTGGAAAAAAGACCGAGCAAAAAAAAATAAACTTCGTCTTTGGCGTTTTTATGAACCACTTAGTATCAGGGTATGCATCATTTTAAACTAAAAAGAATTTCACTTGTTTATATGAATATAAACGATACCTGCATCAAAAGCTATCTACAAATTTTCTTGAATAAAGCAGGCATCGGATTGATTATAATGCAAATTATTGTAAAATGCAACTATATATGTATACTTTCCATCTGTTAAACATGATTACTATTTACCGAAAACATCAGTCAAAAATTGTTCTTCTTCGTGTAAATGCAATTGCTTGTTACCTGCTGCAACAGCACCACTTGGATTACGACCACAGTACCTTACTTCAAAATTCTTATATAGCTCAGTATTTTTCAAAGTAGTTTCTAGACGTGGCTTGACATAGGACCAAGCTCCCATATTTAATGGTTCCTCTTGACACCAAACGATTTCATCTAATTGTGGATAAGTGTCTAAACATTGTTTCAACTGTTGGAAGGGGAATGGATGTAATTCTTCAATTTTAATGAATGCGGTATCTTTATCCTCTAATTGTGAACGTTTCTTATGTAAGGCAGTATAAACTTGACCTGTCATCAATACTACTCTTTTAATTTGTTCCTTTGGATTGATTAATCCCGTATGATGTTCTACATCTTCAATTATCCATTGAAAGCCTCCTTCAGTGAATTCTTCAATATTCGATTTGGCTAAAGGATGACGCAACAATTGTTTAGAGAAGAAGAGTATTAGTGGCTTACGGAATTGTCTATGTTGTTGTCTTCTTAAAATATGGAACAGGTTAGCTGGTGTCGTAGGATAAACAACTTGATAATTACAATCTTGATGTTGTCTTTGTAATTTTAATTCTGTGGGGAAGAAACGTTCGTCTTCATTTCCCATTTGTAAATATCTTTCTAAACGACCGCTTGAATGTTCTGGGCCTTGACCGTCATAACCATGTGGTAATGATAATACCAATCCAGAACGTTGTTTCCATTTTTGTTCACCACCTGCAATAAATTGATCAATGATCACCTGAGCTGTATTGGCAAAATCACCAAATTGTGCTTCCCAAATTACAAGATATTCTGGTGATGTTAAAGAATACCCATATTCAAACCCCATTACACCATACTCTGATAAAGATGAATTACAGATCGAAAAATCTGCTTGGTTATCTGAAATATGTTGCAATGGGATATATGTAGCTTCACATTCTTGATCATGTAAGACAGCATGCCTTTGTGAAAATGTACCTCTCTCCACATCTTCACCACTAACCCTAACATTATGACCTTCTAGTGCTAACGTACCAAAGGCTAAGGCTTCACCGGTGGACCAGTCGATATTCTTCCCTTCTTTAATCGATTTACCACGTTGAGTCAATATTCTCTTCAAGTTTTTATGTACAGCGAAATTTTCCGGCCATGAAGATATCTTTTCACCAATCTTATTCAAAATTTCACGAGAAACGTTAGTAGGTTCATGAGGTAAAATTTCTGTAGCTAATTCTTTTGGCGATTTGAATCCTTCCCAAGCAGCTGTTAACCATTCTCTCTGTGTAGGAACATAATCCTTTGATTTTTCAAAAGCTTCTTCAAATAAATTCCATACCCATTTTTTATGTTCACTAATATCATCTTTAGTAAAAGTACCGTCATTTATCAATTTGTTCGTATATGTATCAATAACATTTTCTTGTTTGGCAATTTGTTTATACATCAATGGTTGTGTAAATGAAGGTTGGTCAGTTTCATTATGACCATGTTTTCTCCATCCAACAATATCAATGATCGCATCTGTATGAAATTCTTTCCTCCATTCCGCGGCAAGATTAAAAATAAATGTGACGGCTTCAACATCATTTGCGTTACAATGGAAAATTGGTGCATCGATAGCTTTAGCTAAATCGGATGGGTAAGGTGTCGAACGCGCAAATCTTGGATCAGTAGTAAAACCAATTTGATTATTAGTGATAATATGAATAGTACCTCCAGTCGAATATTCAGGTAAAGTTAAAAATCCCATAGTTTCATAAACTACACCTTGACCTGAGAATGCTGCATCACCATGTAATAGAACAGCTAATGCCTTAGTCTTGTCATCCAAATTATCCTTTGCATGTAGTAAAGCACGAGTTCTACCTAAGACTACGGGATCTTGAGCCTCTAAATGAGAAGGATTCGCTACTAAAGATAAATTGACATATTTTCCGGAAGTTGTAGGCCTTTGATAGTTCATACCAAGATGATATTTGACATCACCAGATCCCTCCATTTGGCTACTACCAGTAGAACCTTGAAATTCAGCAAAAATGGATTCATTTGGTTTACGTACAACATTAGATAAGACATTTAATCTACCACGATGTGCCATACCTAAGACAACGTCTTCAACACCTAAATCCACTGAACGATCAATTAAAGTTTTGATACCTGGCACAACAGCTTCTAATCCTTCAAGACCAAATCTTTTATCATTTGGGAATTTAGTGGATAAAAAAGTTTCAAAAGACGTAGCCCAAATTAATCTATCTAAAATTTGTCTCTTTTGATCCACAGTGTATGAAAATGGGTTTTCAACTTCAATTCTTTCTCTCAGCCATTCACATTTTTCCTTCGATGGAATATGTGTATATTGAATACCATATGATGAGCAATATAATTTTTCTAGATTAGTAATAATATCTCTCAAAGTCATTGTTTTTCTATTTTCATTCGCAAAACGAGGTAATATACCTGGTCCTAAATGGAACTCTCTATCTAAATCATTTTTAGTAAATCCATAAAATTCAATTGTTAGTTCAGGAGGTAGTGGTGGATTTTCACTATCCCCAAATGATATACCTAATGGATCAATGTGAGCCTTTAAATGCCCCCTAACTTGGTATGCTCTACATAACAACTGAACTTTTAAATGCAATGCAACATTTTCATCTGTTGATTTGGATAATCCGCTACCATAGTATGTAGCCTCCGTTCCAGTGGGGCCTGAAATTAAACTTGGAGGCGCTTGGAATGCTGCAGCGGTTGGTTGTTTGCCCTTTAAATTTCTGAAATAAGCGTCCCATGAAATATGAACAGAATTGCGATCCTGACACCATGCTTGGTACATCTCATCAATATAGCTTGCATTGGTGGTAGACATGAATTGATCTGTGCCCGTGACCAAACGTCTACGGGGAAGATCATTCAGTATTGTTCTCTTCAACAGAGTAGAGTTGTGTCCTGAGAGCAGTATGGCTCTCCTATTGAAACAATTTAGCATTATTCAATAGTTTGCTTGTGTAGACGAAGTAATAGAAATCTTGCTTAGTGTTGGAGTTTTGTGTAAGCTGCGTAAAATGAATTGTCACCCATTGCTGATTTATAATCGTCTGCAGTTTTGGCTTTTTCTGGGTTAGCGGACTTTTGCACAGCAATTATTATTGGCTGAGGTATTTTGACGGGTAACAGCCGCAGAGCTGGCGTCATAACTCATTCCCATTGGCCCACCCATACCCAGATCAACAATGAGGATCTCTCTTAGTATTAATGTATTCTATATATATGTATGTATATGCGATAACGTTACAACTATTATATAAACAAGTATTTCTGTATTTTGACGACTTCTTGGTATCTTAAATTTTGTCTATGATTTCTGCCCTGTGTTTAGACACTTTAATCCACAAATGAGCCTTATTTGGATCGTTGTCCTTCTGTACATCGTCGGTTTCAGATAAATTTTGGCTAACGGTATCCAATATTTCAACTGAACTCTTGGTAATCTTCACTCGTAATTGCTTCTTACCAAAACTGGTAGGTTTCATGTTGTTATATTCTTCATCTTCATTATCAGGGCGTATGATCTTAGCAACGGTCTTCCTCTTACGTGAAGTACGCCTTCTTGGTCTAACTTCATCTGTTTCTTCTTCAATATTAGCTTCAATATGAGAATCATCGATAATATCGCCATCGATTGCGTAATCTTCATCAATTTCAGGTGTATTCTCTAATGTTTCAATTTCTTTCTTAGGTTCTTCATCATACTCAGACTCATTTTCTTCTAAATCATCAACTTTCTTTTGCTTTCTTCTTTCACGTAATTGACGCTTCTTTTGAATTGCTTCCTCTAAAGTCATGTTTTCATCTTCTACGGCTTCCAAAAATTGCTCTTCAGTTAAACCATCATCATAATAAACTCTTTTATTCTTTCTAATTCTACCGACAGCTACAGCTTCAGTTTTCAAATGTTTAGATATATCCTCTCTAAATACACTAGGTAATTCATCAAGCGAAATTAATCTAGGTAAAGCATCTGGTAAACCTTTAGCTTTTGCGGCTTTCTTCTCTGCAGCAATTCTTTCAGCATCCATCTTGTCGAATAATTCCTTTTCTTCGTCACTACGTGCTAAAGTAACATTCAGTTCATCATCATCCAATTCCGCTTCATTATCTTCATCCTCCTTAGATGTTTCATTTTCGATTAACCTTCTTAGGAAAGCTTCTTGTTCCTCTGACGTTGATTTATTGTTAAATTTACCAGCTTGGATAACTTTGCCATCAATGTCTAATTTTTGAGTAGCTCTTTCCAAGATGACTTCTTCTACAGAGTCAGAAGTAATCAATCTCAAAATTCTCACTTCATTTTTTTGACCAATACGATGTGCTCTATCCTGGGCTTGTAAATCTTGATGTGGATTCCAATCTGTATCAAAAATGATAACAGTGTCGGCTGTTTGTAAATTTAAACCTAACCCACCAGCTCTCGTAGAAAGTAGGAAGCAGAAGTAGTCAGAGTCTGGAGCATTAAATAGTTTTAACATAGCATTTCTATCATCTGCTTTTGTTGAACCATCTAATCTCATATATTTAAGATCTTTCATTCTTAGAAAATCTTCCATGATATCCATAACTTGAGTCATTTGGAAAAATATAAGAATTCTATGCCCAGTAGCTCTAAATTTTGGTAAAACACGATCTAGTAGTTCAAATTTACCTGAAACACGATATAATAACTCAGAATTAACTCTAGTAGGATTGATAACCCCTTCCACTTCATCAAAAACGAATGGATGGTTACAAATTTTTCTTAATTGCATGATCTTATTATTTAAACCTTTTAAACCTGTTTTGGTGGCACCTTCTGTACCTTCACCAACGAATAATGCGTTATGATTTAACATTTGTTGATATAGTTGTTGTTGTAAAGAAGAAAGTTTACATTTGATAACCTTTTCAACTTTGTCAGGTAAGTCTTTTTCCACCTCTTTCTTTAAACGACGTAATAAGAATGGTCTCAAGACTTTATGTAATCTTCTAATAACCAATAATGTTTCTTCTTCAGTTAATTCTAGTTTTTCCTGGGTACCCGTATTAGCAAATGGTGTATTGAACCAATCTTCAAAAGTTTTCGCTGAATTGAAAATTTTAGGTAATACGAAATTTAATAGTGCCCATAATTCAGGCAAATTATTTTGTAATGGTGTACCAGTTAAAATTAATCTATTTTTAGTCTTGTAATAATGTTGAATTGTGAACGATAGTTTAGATTGTGCATTTTTCATTCTATGACCTTCATCAATAATCATATGGGCCCATTCATGTTTAGCTAATAAAGATCTATCTTTAATAATATATTCGTATGTAGTTAAGACTACATCAAAATTACCACTTTTTATAGTATATTGCATAGAACGTCTTTGATTTGGTGTACCTTTATAAATAATGGTATTTATACTTGGAGCCCATTTTTCGAACTCTAATGTCCAATTGGTTATAGTCGATAAGGGAACAATCACTAAAAAGGGACCAGGTTCCTTTTTAATTTCATAAAGGTATGTTATCAAAGAAATAGATTGAATTGTTTTACCTAACCCCATCTCATCAGCTAAGATACCATTTAAATGATTGTTATATAAGGAAACCATCCATTCTAACCCATGAAGTTGATATTCCTTCAATGTACCACCAACAAGGATTGATGGCTGTTTTACAACTTTTTCTTTGATTCTATGAGCCACTTCATAATAATCAATTTTTTCTCTTTCCTCATCCGTAAGTGGTGTCACTTCTTCACCTCTCAATAGTTTTGCCTCATCTTGTTGTGCTCTAACTGCTTGTGATAAAGAATCCAAGAATGAATTCGTTTGCCTTAATAACTGAGTAATTCTAGTATCTTTAGTTTCGTCTAATAATTTCAAATATGCTTCTTCATCGTTAGATTTTAATGCCGCTAAACGTTGTTTAGCCGTTCTTTCCATTCTCTTTTGTTCTTCCTTTTCAATTTGATTATGTTGTGTTAAACAATATTTACCCATTTGCTGTAAACGATCGTGGTGATTCCAAACGTTTTCTAATTTATCGTGAACAAAATCTGTTATTGTATTTATCTTTTTAACGTGTAAATTACGTTCTTTCTTTCTCTTTTCTAATAATTGTTGTCTTTCTAATTCTTCTGCAATTCTAGCTGTCCGTGGTACAATAACTTTACTTCTAACTTGAACAGATCTTTGAGCAGCCATTGTATATGGTGAATCTCTCAAATAAGAAATTTGATGATGTGCTTGGCTACTTACATTATTTATTAATTTTTGCCTCAAAGATTTTTGTTTAGTTAATAATTTTAAGCTTTTCAATTCAATTAACGCCTTTAATTTGAAGTTATCAATACTCGATGGTAATTCATCTTTGTTTATAAATTCGATAGCATCATCAAGACAATATGAACCTAAATTTCCTGGTAGTCTTTCCAATTCATAGATTCTTTGTGCAATTAAATTTGATACAACTTCTTCATTTTGGAAATTACCCATTATATTAATATCTTTACCATTAGTAAATTTAGACAATAATCCAAAATTTTTAGCATTAGCATTAAAATCTAACGATAATTTTATAGTGGACAAAAATTTATCTATTTCTGAAGTAGATTCAATTTGCTTATGTTTTGTCTGATCAGTTTGTTCCGCTTGGTTATCTTGTTCGTCAAAAGAAAGTAAGCCATCAGGTATATCTAAATTTTTTTCTAAAAATTGTAATGCGATTAACTGTTTGGATAAAATTTTACTATCTGCTAATTTATCCTTAACATTGGCTAATCTCAATTCATTCAAACGATTGTTATATAAATTTTCATCTCGTGAAATTTTCAATAGTACATTTTCGATTGCTTTTTTTTCCATATTTGCGTTAACATTCTTGTTGGCTTTATCAAATATGGATCTATATCTATGAAGTAATTGATCTAATTGGTTTATATCATCTGGTTTGGGTATTGAGATGGTGAACTTCTCTGCTTTGACATTTTTATTATCATCAGTAGCCGAATGTATATCATTGACTCTTGAGTCTATTCCGGCATTCATTTTTGAAACTACCGGCATAGATACATCAATGGTAGAACTTTCTAGCATTTCTTCGGTGAGTAAGTGTGTGGTCTAAAGTTTTCGTATAAACCAAAAGCGATATTAGTTTCTATTTTTCAGATATTTTAAAAAAGAAAACAAAGAATATAATGATTCAGTTTGTTGTTTTTCAAAACTAAAAATAATGGGGAAGTGAATAAAGAAAACGATGTTAAAAAATCACGGAAAAAAACGGAAAAAAACGGAAGAATCCGGGTAGTGCGTTCGTGGGGCGTGATCGCCAAGGGCTATTTTTCTCAGCGGCTAAATTGTTTTGTTTGTGGCAATATGTGACGTTGTCTCCACAACGTGGTACCTCATGGGGACCGCAGTGGGTAACACCTCTAGAATTGCGAAACCTGGATCTTTCTCCTAGAGAACATGTCTATAGGATCTTGTAGGACTTATAGATGTGGAACCATAAATGCATACTCTCCTGTTTTACCTCCCTAACTTTTTCATTGTGACGGTGGGATCAGTTTCATGACGTTTTTGGTGTGGATTTCGCACGCATCTCAAACTCCCTTCCGCATTTATATAGATATTTATATATAGAGATAGATAAAAAAAATGAAATTTAATGTCTAGTTTTGAAAAACTAACATATAAAATAGCTTAAGGAAAAAGTACTTTGTAACTAGCACATCACCTTACTAAAGGCATATGCTAGTTAACCATAATGGAACAAAGTGTCCAAAATTGTCAATGTTCAAATGTAACTTGGGAAGAGTTTACAATATTTAAGCTCGGCAGTGTGCCCTAACTGAGGCAAAAAGCCCTCATATCACTACATACGATCGTCTGTAAGGGTTTGAAACAAACCACTTGAAAAATTTAGCTTTTTCAAGCCCTATTTTAAGAAAGTGCAAATTAATTTTCAGTTGTTTTTGGATATTGAAATCAATCTAAACCGCCCAAATTTTTTAGTTAACTTTTGAAACTTAAGCATACCTAGCTTTTTTTTCTGGATTTTCAGTTGATTCAATTGATCGCTGTAATCCTTTACTGCTACTTTAATCCCACATCTTACTGATCGATCCTTTAAATTCCATAATAGATCGATATATCGGTTGTTTTGATTTCTTTTTTTGGTTCATATCATTTATCTAACCTTTAAATTTTTAGTTTTTTTTGACACTTTTGATCTTGGTATCAATAGATCATTTCAAGGAACAAGTCGAAAATCATTGAGCATAGAACATTGAGCGGAAGATTACTCCATTTTTAGCTTGCTTATTTTCGAAAATCAGTATAGAATACCAAGTATAGATCAAGAAACTATCAAAACAAAGATGAATCAATCATTTTCGTTTCCGCCAAAAAAAAATGAAACGAATGGTAAAGTACCATCAAAACCCTTGAACAATAACATCAATACTACTAATAATGATAAGTACAACGCCGGTAACAGCAGTAATTATTATTTCAATAGCAGAGTGGGATCAGAGCAAAGACTCACTTCGAATACTTCGAATACTTCGACCAATTATCTTGCAAATAGTACACCAGAAAGGGGAACTAGCAACTTTACCTTCCCTAGTAATCCATCACTAAACAAATCAGATCTAGGAAACAGTAATGAAAATTTTATTAGCACCACCAACAGTCATTTCTCGGTAACTTCCGATAATAATCGTGATCATAACGAAATACAGATACCTAATTTTGAAAATGCTAACATGTTACAAGAACCAGGGATAAATATTGCTCCATCTTTCCCTGTGATTGATATCCCATCTCCATCTGATATTCCAAAGCATTTACACTATAATAAATTCTTATCTAACAGGATAAACACTATTGAAATACCGTCTGAACCACTGGTTAATAGAACATCCTCGAACAAGCGAAACTTTACTTTTCCATCTCAACATCAAAATGTTATTCCAAATGATATGACAACAACCTTGAATGGTACTTCTAAGGTTAAATCCATCAACACAAAAAGTGTAATTGAGAGTACTGAAATAGACATATCAATAAATGACCCCCACACCAACTCGAACAATAACTACAATACATTAAATAATGACGTAAATAACACTACAGATATGGCGAAAGATACTACTAACATCATAAATACTAAGGCCACGATAGTAGATACAACAACTAACATTAGTAATACTACTGCTATCGGTACTGACAGCAATAATAGTACCGACATTAGTATTTCCAAAAATGCCAATAGTCCCCCAAATGTTGATTCTACTGAAGAATACGTAATAAATCTTCGTCAACAAATGGCAACTTATTGGAAAAGTCCGGCAGAATATGCTTTACATATACTTTTCACTAAATTTATTCGTCATGCTGAAAATAAGTTGAATTTATGTTTACAGCATCCTTTGTCATCAGAACCTCCCATTATTGATATTTTAGGTGAAGGTATCGATCCAACTTTTGATAAAATTATAGCTTCACTTGGTCATATTGCAAGAAAAAAACCTAAACCCGTGATTGATGCCATGATGTTCTGGAGAAAGACCAAATCAGAAGCAGCAAACATAGCCGCTGAAGAATTGAGAAATGCAACCAAGAATCATGAATTAGAATCAAATATCTCAAATAAACCAAATACCCCAACTACATCTAAACCTGTGTCTCGATCATCTACAACAAAAGTTTTACATAAGACTCACACAAGCGGTTCATTAAAACTTCCGAAGAGGACGCTATCATCAAAATCAAATATTAGTAGAACCGTTTCCACTGATACTACAAAACTAATCGAATTACAAAATATGATTGAAAAAAATAAAATTGATGCTTTAAAAGCTGATAGAAAGTCTCTAATAAGTATTTATATCTTATGTCGTGTTCTTATTGAAATCGTTAGACAAGCACCTCAAGATCTGGATGAAGATATTAATGATAAACTAGAAGAAATTGTTTTCACTCAATTAAAGATAACAGATCCAATATCTATTTCTTCAAGTGTGATAAAATCATCTAATTGGAACTCATTTGCTGAGCTATTGGGCTGCATGTCAGAAAAGAAATTTTTATCCGTTAGTGACAGGTTCATTTCTGAATTAGAGAAATTACCAAGTCATATTCCACAAGAATTGGAACCGAATATTCATCTATTGATTTTAGGTATGAGATATATTCGTTTACAAAATTATCCATTAGAATCGTTCGAAGAAAGTGCAGACTTTATGAAAAGTCTTGCCAAATTTTTCTCCAAAACTGAAAATACCGCTGTTCGTTTAGCATACGCTGAAGTGATAAATCAGTTACTGCTTACTTTAACTGGTTCCTTAAGTGCGGAGGTCAATCATCCAACATGGGTTGAAACTATGGGAACATTCCTATCCTGCTCTAAAAAATTACTAATAGATTCAAAATATTGGGCTGTTGGATTTAAATTAACAGTATCGATTTTTTGTGCTTCGCCTCCAAAACTCTTCTCAGAACAATGGATGGATTTTTTGATGAGTAATGTAAATAAAATTAAAACTAAAAAATTAGATGAAAGAGTAATTTTTGCATTAGGTACATCTAGAATGGTTTGGATTTACCTATACAGGGTTTCTGAAACATTGAATAATACCATAAGAACTTTAACTAAATTGGTGCAACTTTTCTTAAATCCAAAGAAAAAAGAAAATTGGTTGACTACAGATTTTGCTTTCATCAACCCACTATCAGATAGTTTAGTATCTATCGGCTATCTTTTCCCTGAATTTCTCTTAGATAATGCAATCGTGCCATTGATCAAACAGTCATTCAATGGAAATAACATCGAAAATATAAATTACGAAAAATTATTACTGGCGATAACTACTTACAAAAACTTTCTGATGACATCTGAACAACCACCCTTTCCAGAAAATGATAACAGAATTTATGAAATGAATTTGAATAAGATTACAATAAAATCGACGGATTTTCTTTATTCTATTCATGAAGAGGTTTGTCTTTCGATTTATAAACTTTTCTTCCTTCTCGATTCAAGTATTGGTTCAGAAGTATGGTCGCCAGAGAACCAACATCAAAAACAACCATCTACGCCCTTTGGATCATTTACATTCAGTTTTTCGAATGATAATGATTTAGCTGCTCAGAAAAATAACTTGAATATAATCTTATTTGCTACTGTCATTGAAACTTTACCCTGTTGTCTATCTGTCTCAAAAAATATTGCTTATAAGTCAACAATTGAAATTTTAACAAGAAATGCAGTTCATGCAAATCCACTTATCGTTAGAAGTTCCCGTAACGCTTTGAAGGCATTGGCTTCAAAAAAAAATCCTTACACTTTTATCACATGGTTTGCAAAGTATTCATTTGATTTCGATGAGAAAACTCAATCGAGCTATAACATGTCTTATTTATCATCCAGTGAGTATAGTACTTTGCTTTTACTGTACGTTGAATTGCTAGAATGTTGGTTAAAGACATTTCAGTACTCAAAAACTGAAGAAACGAGGAAGACCATTGGTCTAGATGGTATTCAATTGTCAACAATAAATGAGCCTGTTGAAGAAGTATCTGAAAGTGAGAAACTAGAATGGAAAAATGTCAGTACCGTGATTGAAGAAGTGGAAGGTAATGGTCTATTTTTTTTATGCTCCTACGATCCAAGTGTACGTAAGCTGGCAATAAGAATTTTGGAAATTATTTCTAAATTTGATGAAGCAATGGCAGAGAAAGCAGAAAAGATCAAAAAGGGTCACTCGAGGATTCCTTCATTACATTTCGCTGCAGATAGAGGTAATAGATTGATTGACTTTATGAATGACGTTAATATTATTAGCCTGATTAGCTCTCAAAAAAATTCCTTAAGCGATGCTGAAAGGACTAGATTGTTAAAGCTAAATACCAAATTCAAGAAAGGTCTTTTAGTTAAACTAGCTGAGTCTTCATACGGGATTGACGCAGCTTTATGGCAGCGTGCATTTCCGAAGTTATTAATTACCATATTCCAATCTTCACCAGTGACTATGGCACTTTGTCGTTCAATTGTTTGTATTCGTTTGGTACAGGTCCATCAGTTGATACTAACGGTTGCAAATGATACAGACTCAAAGCAACTCAATATTTCATCGGAAATTATGATAAATCAATGGAAGTTGTATCTGATTGCCGCCTGTACCTCGCTTACCTCTGTGACTGATCAAAAATTACACATACCTTCGGCTACATATCAGC
The DNA here is from genome assembly GCA_030462875.1 of Grigorovia humatica. Lineage (NCBI taxonomy): Eukaryota > Fungi > Ascomycota > Saccharomycetes > Saccharomycetales > Saccharomycetaceae > Grigorovia > Grigorovia humatica. Next base: position 36,450 of record JAMSGM010000011.1, on the reverse strand, counting down.
ATGGCAGGAAAAAAAGTCAACAAATTTTTACGGTGCAGCATCAGAAAATTAAGTCTGCTAAATCTATATTCAAAATGGTTCTACCTTTACTAAGTTCTAAGCAACCTGCTATCAGGGAAGCAATCATTACTGGTTTAAGTTCTATGAATGTTAATATTTATAAAACCTACATTGAAAGTATCGATCAGTTTTTGCTCAATTGGAAGGAAGGTAGTAGCAATAACCAAACACGCATTGAGATGTTCCATATTTTAACCATTCTTTCGAAATTTTTGAAGGAACCATCCATAGTAGAAAGTGAATGGATTTTGAGAAGACTTTCAGAATTTTTGAGGCATGTAAAAGCTTTTCTTGAATTGGATTCAGTACAACTTTCATACGAATATCAGCCTTTACGTAGCTACTTTGCAGAAATGTTAGCAAGATATTATTCAACCGTGAAATCACATCCTTTGGTTGAAGAACTATTTCCTTTTCCAGCCCGTGCATCATGTTTCAACTATTTGAAAGAGTGGTGCGGTTACGGGACCAACGCCTACATTTCTGAAGAAAGGTATATGTATATGGTCAATAAAGCTGAAACTTCTAGAGAAAAAACTGCAATATCCGCCGGTATCGAATTTCAAAGAAGTAGGCTAGAAATAATAGCGCTGGAAGCTATGGTTGTACTTTGTTCTGAGCGTATTACTGAAACAATAGGTGGTGATCATGAATTTCCAATTGTAGTTTCTTTTGGAGTGGAGGACTTACTTTCATGGATTGAAGCATTATTCGACTCTGATAATGATGGCGTCAGGAAATTAGGTGTTCGTGCGCTTGAAATTTTACTCGAAAAAAATACAGACAATGTTCAACTTTTTAAGGACGTTGCAATTCAGTGTATTTCTCCACATCCTAAGGACTATATGTCCGTTCTGTACTATATTACGCTGTGTAAATCGGTTTTGAGACTAGATAATTTAATTTTGGAGGAGGACGAACTTGTGTGGTTAGGCTTGTATGGTTTAATTTCTGATAAGGAAGATACAAGAACTTATGCAGTTGACTTACTTTCAGCTGTGGAAACCAAGTTACATAATTCATCCTACACGAAAGTCTTTAAAGAGCGTTTAGCGAACTCATCTAAAAGTGTTTACAAATCTACTGCTATTGAAATATCTACTATCTTTGTTGAGTTACTATCCCAGAAATTATGCTTAAGGATTTTTGCAAGTTTGGTAAGAATTTTAGATTTGTTCCCCTTCGAAATCAAAAGAGATTTATTGATCTTGATGGTTCCATGGGTAAATAAATTTACACTAAAATCAACGGATGAGTTAGACACTTATATGGTACTAAATAATCTGTTCTCTATCACTATTGATTTAAACAACCGTTTACCTAAGGAAGTTGAACAACTGTGGATATCCTTAGGTAAGGGTAATTCATTTCAAAATTCTCACGTTTGCATGGACTTCATTTTCAAAACTTCAATAAATCATAGGAATCCATTGTTTGTAAGAATAGCAAGAGATGTCATTCTTTATTTAGCTAATGTCCCAGGTGGTTTAGGCTTAACAGATATTCTTCTAAATAATTTAGAACCAAGATCCATGATTCCTGATTCTATGCATCAAATTATGGAACTTTCAGATAAAGAAGGTAAATTCTCTCACATTGCCAATATTTGGACTAAAATGAATTATACTGGAAAGAGCGTGATCTTTTCAAAAGCTCAGCTTTCCATCGTTTTTCTGGTTAACGTCTTAACTGATATTAACGAATTTGTGAAAACTAAAATTCCAATATTGTTAAACGTCTCGATTTGTTTACTGGATCATTACGTTCCTCTTATACAAGAAAGTGCCGCTAGAATTATCTGTAACTTGATTTTTGCTCTTGCGCCAACTCATGAGAAGTCTGAAGAAACGGTGGAGTTGCTAAGAAATAAACATTCCATTTGGTCCTACGACAATCTTGTAAAAGATAGAAAAGGAAGTCGTTCCCCCAAAGGAATGGATTCACTGATAAGAAATTTGATTTCTATTTTTTCTATGGAAGATAACTTACAAAATGAATGGCAAAGAACGTCTTTGAGATGGGCTACAACCTGCCCCGTTAGACACATTGCATGTCGTTCGTTTCAAGTTTTCAGATCATTGCTATCCTTTTTGGATCCTGAGATGCTCCGTGATATGTTACATAGACTTTCTAATACGATATCCGATGAAAATAATGATATACAAAGCTTTGCAATTCAAATTCTGATGACTCTCAATGCGATTATGGCAGAATTGGATCCTACTGATTTAATTAGTTTCCCACAACTATTCTGGTCATTAGTTGCATGTTTAAGTAGTATTCATGAGCAAGAATTCATAGAAGTACTATCTTGTGTCACCAAGTTTATCTCTAAGATTGACCTAGACTCTCCTGATACTGTCCAGTGTTTAGTGGCTACATTTCCGTCTAACTGGGAAGGAAGATTTGATGGTTTACAACACATTGTTATGACAGGTTTGAGATCTGCTAATTCCTATGATATGACTGTCAAATTTTTAGATAAGTTAAACATGTTAAAAGGTAGTAGAATTATTGCAGACCCAGAATCGCGTTTATTATTTGCACTGATTTCCAATCTACCTCAATTTTTGCATGCTTTAGATGAAAGGGCTTTTCAGTCAGTACAAAATTCTGCAGATGCTCTAATTTCCTTGGCGAATGATAATAATCAGCCTTCGCTTTCAAGATTAATAGATTCTTTGGCTAAAAACAAATTTAGATCCAAAAAAGATTTTCTAAGTCAAGTTACAAGTTTCATCTCTAGAAATTATTTCCCCAAGTATTCAGCTCAAACATTAGTTTTCCTACTGGGTTTACTTTTAAATAAATTAGATTGGCTGAAGATCGAAATACTAGAAATTTTGAAATATATTTTCCCGCTGGTAGATTTGTCTAGACCTGAGTTTACAGGTGTTGGCGCAGATTTAATTTCACCGCTATTAAGACTATTACTAACAGACTTTGAATCACAAGCTTTGGAAGTTTTGGATGTGATTCCTGATGTTTCTGGTAACAAGATGGATAAAGATATCTTAAGATTGAGTATGGGTAACAAAGATGTCAAAAGCAACAATAACGCAACTACGACTTTGTTTGGTTTGCCAGAAGAAAGTGGTTGGTCCATCCCAATGCCGACAATGACGGCTGCAACTACGCGTCACAATGTTCATACGGTGTTCATGTCATGTGCAAGCGCAACTAATATAGAAGAGACAAATCAACAATCAGTTCCTATAGATGATATTGTTGAGTTCCATCAAGATGCAGAATACGCGCTAAATAGAACTGAAACTGCAGATTTATATCTTGCCCCAGATGAAAAGGATGCCTCTTTAAGTCATATGTGGGCTGAACTTGACAATTTAGATAGCTTTTTTACAAAGAACACTTCTATTATTGGAACTAAACTAGAAACGAATATCCCCCATTTAAGGTCAGACTCCATTGATACAACGCGTACAGACCAAACGTTTACTTTAGAATCGGCACCTCAAATATATGATAATAAGGTTTCTATGATCTTGAATAAAACATTGTCTCGTACCCCGTCAAATATATCTTTCAAAAAGCATTTGGCGGATTCGTTTGCATCAACATTGGGTAATAATAGACGTTGAGGCTCATTGCATTTGGGCGGAAGAGACCGCTATTCGTACCTACTATTAATTATTATATAAATCTATATATGAAATGCTAAAATGAAACGGTCCCTCTCTTATTGATGGTCATAATTTTAGAGTTAAGAATGTTGGCTTTCAGTATTTTTGTTTGTACTTGTATCTGTTACTTCAATTAGAATCAGGACTAGCATTGTTCTGAGACATTGATTTGCCAAAAAGATGAGCATCAAGTTGGTCGAAAACATTCAATATGCCAACATTATTGGATTCTGATTCTCTTTTAATGAAATTATGAAATGGTAATTTTTGGCCACCAGAATTATCATTATCATTAGCACTGTTGTTATTGTTATCAGTAAATTCATTGCAAATAGCTTTCATGCTAGAATCTATATTTATCATTTTGGATGGTGTTATATTCATTTCGAATGGTGAATTATCTTGTGATAATTCTGATTTCAAAAATATTTCATTGTTGTTTACGTGGTTCAAATTTATTGTTGGATTTAGACTATCTTCTGTATTCACCATTGTTGGATTTGACAATAAAGGTACATCATTTACAAATTTATTGACGTTATAACTTGAAGTCTGTGAAATACTTGATTCTGTTTCTCCAAGTAGTTCTGTAAAATTTTGCCTTTGAGATGTAGATAAATTGACATTATTGTCTGTTTCATTATTGTCATCTTTCTCATTATTATTATCATTGTACATGGTAGATAACTGTATCGTTCTTGTTGTTAATTTTTCAAATAATTTATTTAGGATAGTATAAGTTCTATTTGCTGCCATTGAGGTATCTTTCAATTGAATCAAGATGTTCCTACCCGATTCAGCATCTCTAAGCACTTCATAGTACTCACGAGCACTGTTCTTATCAGGTAAATCAGCTTCATGAATATAGAAAAGTAAACCTGCAACAGAGTAAAAAATAGTGTAACATGCATACCAATATGAACCAGATATAAAGTTTTTGTTTAGCATTTCTTGAGCCATTCTGACAACTGTTCTCGATACTACTATTGAATTTCTTGCACGTTGTCTTGATAATGGATCCACATTTTTAGTTGCAAAATTACGTGATAAATAATGAATGAAAGGTCTATAAAGTATAATTTGAACATGTAAGAAGGACAAGTATAATAGTCTGTTTGCTCTTTCATATTTTTGTGGCACCAATTTATTATCTGGTTTTAATTCAATTGGTAATTCATTGGACCAAGTATTCAATTCAATTTCAAATTTAGTGATTGTTTCGTGGGAGATAATATTATTTGTCTTCTTCAACGGATATATCTTCCTCATGATTCTATCCAGAATCATTATTAATTTTGTATGATAATTAGCAATACCTGCACTTGATAAAACACCATTTTGTCTTTCAGGGAAATAACCATCTTCAGTAACATTTTCATCAGATAACTCTACAGGTAATTCTTGATCAAAATCATCAGTAGAAATGGAACGCGGCAAACCTAACATTGCATTAACATAGATATCTAACTTATAAGTAGTATAAAATAGTCTTTTCCTCATTTCAATCTCGATGGCTGAAAGACCACAATCTGGTGAAACTTTCCTGTGATAACCTTCTCTTAAAACGCTTCTCATTGCACAACCAATGTATGAATAACAAGTAGACAATCTTGCAGAACATTGCAAAAAGATAAATAACATTAAGACCGTTTGAACCGAATTGATGTCTCTAGTGTTTGTAATATCGATTAATTTTCGGGCGGCAATGAAATATTTGTAACCTTCATCATTCAAGAAAGTTGAATTATTTGTTGAGTTGTTTGAGTTGTCAATAAACTCATTTCTATTTGTCTCTTTTGGCTCATTAGTATTATTATGCGCAATGTTATCACTGATAGGAACGCTATCAATATCGTCATTAATTGTATTAGGTGTATTAGTCGAGGTATTAATTTTGATAAAAGAATCATTACTATTTGACTCGATTGATTTGGAAAACAAAGCACCTACTGCCATAACAGAATAAACCAATGGTAAAAATTTCATTTGTTCAGATGTATAATAATTTGGATCAGTTTCGTATAGTTTTTCTAATTGTTCTAAGAATGATTTCCTGTGGTAAAATCTTAAGAGGACACAACACTGATCCCAAGTATTTTTAACAAATTTTAATGCAATTGGTTTCGGTGGCAGTATGATTTTAATTTCATGACCCATAAAACTGTTGTGATGGTGATAATTCCTTGTATTATTTAAATTATCCCAAGTGTCTAGAGTATCTATTGAAGTGTTACTATTGTTATTATTTGATATATTTTTCAATAAAATGCCGTTTATGTTAGTAATGCTGCTGTTATTTAACGAGTTGATCATATTGATATCATCAGGTGAATTGAAGGTTGATGAATTTAAATTTGGTGAGTTTATAGCGGTACCTGTATTATTGCTATTAACAATTTCGTTGGGGAAATCTTTACCTTGAGTTATCAAGAAATATTCCTTTACAGAGTCATTTAGAAAATTTAATTCATCATTGATGTTAGCTTTAAAATTGTGTAGAATTTGAATAAAGATTGGTATATCTATAAAGTTGATATTTGGCATGTTTGGTAATAATTCGTTAAATAATTGTGCGTATTTTTCATTTTGTAGTTGTAAGAGACGAATCTTATCTGTGACTATATTGGTGTTAGTGCTAATACTATTAGTGTTATTTTTGATTTTGTTAGTGGCATTGGTATTATTGTTGTTATTCAAATTAAAATCAATCTTTCCATTGAAATTTTTTGATGAATTGTTATTGTTATTGTTATTGTTGTTGGTGGTGGTGTTATTGAATGGTTGAAACCCGTTTGATTTTGCGGTTGTATTAGTGTTTATATTGCTATTTATGTTACCATTCGTGCTATTAAACCTTTTAGTTGGTTGATTATAAGTACAATCATAAGAATAAACAGTACAATGAATGCAAGGCTGCTGACCGTCACATTTTACTTTTTTCTTTCTACATTCATCACAAGCCCTCGTTACACGTCTTCTCTTGACATGATGAGTTTGTAAAAGCTGCTGTTGTTGTTGTGAAGTATTCAGCTCATCTCTATTATTATAAGTAGTAGTATTGGAATTTGTCGCACTATTATTTATGCTATTTTGTTCATTCATTTTTCAAAGAGTTAAGATCCTCAAATATCTTGGTTTAAATGATGGTTCGAGTTTGGTTTCCTAAACAGCAGATAAGAAGGGTTTGCCGTTGAAAGCAACTAATAGATCCAGTAAGTAAAGGTACCTAGTTCCTAAAAAAACCTAGCCAGAGCACTAAGTAGTATAGTAAACAGTCGAAATATGTCCAAAAAGTAGCACTAATTGAGTTATTCAGATTATTCTTAGATCAAAAAGGTTTTGAGTTGGATTGTATTGTTTTTGTTTTATTATAATTTAATTTATTTTATATTTTTTCATATTCTATTTAGATTAAGTTGAAATTCATAAGGAACGGCATGGCCACAAATAGTCATCTTCTATTTCTGTTTTTTCCTTGATTGGGCCCTGCTGTCTTAGAAGGGCTATAGCTCTGTGCGGGGATTTCTTTGCAGCTACGGAGAACTGAGGGATTTTACTTTGTTTTGGCGTTGCTTTTGCTGCAAGGCACATTGCATTTTCTCCTCTGGAGGGCTTGAAAAAGCGAGAGGTTAGGGCTTAAGCAAAGTTAGGACCAAAAGTCAACATTGGTGTCTGGACTGCTAGCCCTATTCGAACCCGAGTTAGGGCCAAATTGTAGTTTTGATAACCCTCACTCCAAACAGCGTAGGGCTTTAGGGTACAGCCTCGTAAAAACTTGATCCAATATTTTTCCTCATTGGGAAAAGCTTCAGATCTTCCCAAGAACAACATCTTGAATTTTTCATTGTTTAATGTTTGTTTGTTTTTTTTTCACATTTTGAAATCACTAGAGGATATTTATATTTGATTAGTATATATTTATCTTTAATCTTTGTTACATATTGAAAATAGTAAACTTTCAATTAAAACAGATCATTCTATTTTTTCTTGTAGTGCTTTAGGACTAAATTACCTATGTCGCAGGATAATATTTACAATTCACATGATTGTATCCAGTTTATACCGTTTCTAACTAAAATTTTACATTCATCGAAGAAAGAGTTCGTGACAAGTGCAAAATATAATAATAATAGATACTTTAACAATGGAAATAACGATAGTTTAAGTGATTCACATCTGTCAACTATAATTGAATCTTTTTATAACAAATCTGATAATTCAAATTGTACTGTATTAGGTAAAAACTGGACTTACTTCAATAAGATGATCAAATTTAATCAATCCAATAGTATAGATGGCGAACCAAATGATAAAGATAGTCTTATTCGATTTGATAACACTACAATATATACTAATAATAATAATACCATTATTATTGGCCGTGATAATGACGAATTGAATCATTTGTCAACTTTGAAAAATAATATTCAAATTGATCTAGGCCCAATTAAAAGTATATCGAAAAAGCATGCAATTCTAAAGTTTAACACGGATTTAGATTGCTGGCAATGCGAAATTTTAGGTAGGAATGGTTGTAAAATAAATAATATTAAATATAATAAAAATGAATTAATTAATTTGAAAAATGGTGATTTATTAGAGTTTGCCAAATCTGTTCAATTCTTAATTATTTTCAATTGGAAAGATTTTCTATCAACATTAAATCAAAATAACTTTATTATCGACAAATTATTCGATTTTTATTATCTTTATACTAAGAATAAAATTGAAATTGAAAACAAGGATTACTTAGAATATTCAATTGGTAACAAAAGCATAACAAATACTCATTGCTCTATTTTGGACAAACTAATAATTGATAAAATAACTGGCTTCAGTCAAAAGGATGACTCTAACGATTTGAACAATAACAAAAATCAAGAGCAACCTATTGATATGAATGATCATAAGATGATCCAAAAACCTATAATAGAGTCAGAAAATGGACAAATTGATTCTGTGCAACCGGCTCCAAAAAATGCACCTCTTAACAGTAATGATGAAAATAATGGTAAGACGACAGAAACAAATAACGAAAAAATACATTCTGCAATAACAAAATCAAGTTTTTACGGTACTTCAGGCACTAATAGTAGTAATGAGATTGAAATTGGAAACGATGGACCACAGCTTCGTAAAGATAATATTATAGAGAGAAGTAGCCATCACAATGATCATGGTGCTGATAATGATGAAAATGACTCTGCAACTCGAATAAGTAACCTATCCAACAATCAAAGAGAGAACATTGAATTAAGTAAAGATGATAGAAGTGACACCAGTATCAGTGAAAATACAACTAAAATTAACAAAAATAGAAGCTTTATTGAAAGAATGAATGCCAAGTTAGAGAAAAGAGATGAAGAGAATAGGAAAAGGAAACTTAATGGAAAAGACGTTACGAGACCTATGACTAAATTAACATCTAACGATAAGTTAACTAAAGATAAGAGGCCGACGATTTCATATATAACTTTAATCACCAAAGCATTATTAGATTCACCAAATGGTTATTTAACGTTACGTGAAATCTATGAGTCTATTGGTGAAAAATATCCATATTATCAAAATTTAGAATCTACCAGTTGGCATAATAGTATAAGACATTATCTGAGTGCAAATGCTGCATTCCAAAATACACATATTACAAACAAAGGTTCTTGTTGGATAATTAAAGAAACGGTAATGAATGAATTTTTATCAAATTGGTATAAAGGTCGTATCATAACAAATAATAGTAAAAGAATAAGTGTTTCAATCTTGAAAGAGCTGAAATTAACTATGACAAAGAAAGGTTTTATACCGGGCCAAAAGAGTCCTGAACATTATAAATAGAAATGTGAAACAGTCGCTCTAATGCGATGTCGCAATACTAATTTCCCTGTAATATTACATAAAAGAGATAAAATATATACAAACAAATAATTATTAAATTATGATCAATATATTGATCTTTTCTATATTGAACACTTTATAATAGTCTTTAGTTTTGTATGCAAATGTCCATTTCCTTATGCTCAAAACATACTGATTGTTTTTCCTTGTATCTGCTTTTTTTTTTAAAACTTGGGGAAACAGTGTAAAACAAAGCAATCTTCTGTTAATTAACTTAGTTGAACACTTTGTATATATCTGAAAAGAAAGATATGTCAGTAATCAACAAGTGGAAACATTCAGATAATAAATATATATGTAATAAGATACGAAATTTTTTACATACTAGCGATAACTTAAATTTGCAAATATATTATATCGATGCGACTAATAGTTTCCCCATTGATGAGCTTCTCTCTTTGAAATTAACACAGGAACAAATTGGTAGAATAAATGTAATTGTTAGCTTAGAGTTAAGGGAGTTATTGAATACTTTAAACAAAATCATTGATAAATTTAATGATAGTATTACGAGTTCCAAAGCGAAGACTAATCCAGAACATTTTAATGACAAAATTTATATAGTGTTAAATGGGTTGGAGACAATTTTTGATAATAGCTTGATTCAAGATGCGTCAAATGCATATTCCATACTGAACCAGATCCTATTAAGTTTACGACTAATGTCATCTGAATATAAAGAAAATTGGTTTAACTATTTGATAATACCGCAAAAGGTTGCTGCTGATCATAATAGCAGTAATTTTAAGAGAAGGAGGTTAAGAAACGATTTATCAATTTGGGAATATATAATTACTTATTATTTATGATAAAAATCTCTTCTATATGCGTTATACTATTAAAGAAAGTCTATTTATAAGAGATGATTTACTTGTTCATAAACTAGGAATGTGATGCATGTGGAAGGTATTGTTTTAAATAAGTTTGGTAATAAACCTTGATAGAATCCCTTCACTCCATTGCCCTTATAAATGATTTTGGTTAGGTTAATCAGAGAATAGTTATTTTTCAAAGCTTTGAAACTTTGTTGATTTGATTTTAGTAATTGGATTGGGTAAATCAAACTTGTTGATATCATCTTAGATAAAGATGTTATCGTGATAATATCAGATGAATCGAGCCTTTTCTTCTTTGAGTTATCATTTTTTTTCAATAATAAGATTTTTTTCAAGTTATCATAAACCATAAAATATACAGCACCTTGTGAAACTCCAAGCATTGCTGGTACAATACCATGCCACATGGCATGATAACCTTCATTCTTCCAAATAGTCTTTACGGCAAGAAAGATATTATTATAGTTAATATTTTCGTTATAATTAACTGACATTATTCTAGTCTTCAAGACCCAAATTGGATTTGTCAATAACGAGGTTAACAGTCCACTCGCTCCACCACTGAGTAAGTATTTAATGGAATCATTCTCTATTAATTCAGTGTCAGTTATTGTATCTTTCATGTTTCTATAAATGGTGAAGTAACAACTCCAGGCAATTGAATTCCCCAAAAGGTTAATACTGAATCCACGATATAGTTGCTTAAATTTAGATACAGAACTAACGTTTTCATTCAAGATATTACTTTGTTGGAAGGTGTTACGTAAGATATTTTTAGCCATGGACAATAAATTGTGTGAATTTGTCGTATTAGTGGTAGCATTATTAGCGAACGTTGTTGCATTTAGTTGTAATCTTAGTTTGATTAAATCCAGTGGATGAATAATACAAGCTGTTATACATCCTGCACTGAAACCGGATACCACTTCTTTGTTCAGTTGTTTCATATATGGTAAAGAGTAAGATCTCTGTGTGTTTTCGAAAGCGATGAAATTTCACTCAGAGGAACGTTGAAAATGCTGAAGAAAAAGACTGAAAAACACCACGATGTTCGTAGTGCGCAGTGCAGTTACGTAGGGTTTATGTAGGGTTGGGTGTGACAAGACGAGACAGGCCATGAGGGCAGATCGATTCAAAATTCAGAGATAGGTTGTTATATTGGTTTCCTCGATATATAGTAATTAAACTAAAATCATCAATACGATAACGCAGTATTATGTTCATCATGCAAATTTGAATCAATTCCGGTGCTTACAGATATGGTGGTCACTAAGATACATCCAAATTAGATATCAACTGATAAGCAGTAATTTTGATGTACCTGGCTGTTGCTGTTTGTGGATCCACTAGTTTTTACATTGTGCAGTTCGTGTCTGTAGCCTCGTTGGAGGAAGACACAGTGGAGCATCGAAGATTCTTTATATACAGAGGCCTGCGGTGCGGGTAACCTGGCAATTTGTTTTAGGGTTGCTGGCTGGATGCAGCACCCGTACACCACAAACTTCCGGGCCACGTGCTCGCATGCCCCATCGCAGACGACAAACCCTAACAAACCCTGTGCAAAAACAATTAACCATTTCTGACTACTACAACTTATATATTCGTATAATTGTACTTAACTATACGAGCATCTTCCACATACCACCACCAAAATGTATGTTGGTTCTTAGTCGATGTTGTGCTTGAAAAGAAAGAGTTCTGCCTGATAAACTTTAATGAGAGATGATTAAGTTTCATTTGATAACTTATTTGCTATATCTTCCTCTTCTTCTTCTTCTCGACCATTCATTTCAATATAGTTAGCAAAAAATCTTTAAAAAAAAAGAAGAAGAAAAAAAAAAGGGAAACAATACAATAACTTAAACCTCTCCTCTTCTTTAATCACTCAACTCATTGTATTCATCTTGTGCAAATTGTGCAGCATTTTCACCCCAACCTTCTAAATGATCCATTGTCATCTTAGCTAATTTAATCTCATCATTTTTTTCAAGTTTTTTATTCAATTTATTAAACTTACCTCTAGCATCGTCTTTCAAATTTTGTAGAGTCTTATTTGTCTTATTCTTGATATCATTGATACTAACATCTTGGGGATTCATATCATGCAAATCTAAATTCGCATAATCTTTATCTCTAAGTATATTATCCTGTTGGAAAGTTAGACCTCTGTACAAAGAAGTTAAATCAGACTTCAACCCATTCTTAACTAAATGATACCAATCTTTCTTATAGTTATAAAGTGCCCTATTTTGACCACTCAAATGACCTAACCCATCGGTGGTATCATTCACTTTATCATTCACTTTGTCTTGTATTTTCTCCTTATTTTTGGGATTATTTAGTAAAAGGGCTGTGGTACCGGCAATAATCAACCCATATAAGATTGTGCTTGACATGACTTGAATTGTATAAATTTAACTTCAAACTATATGTATACCTTAAATGTATATGTAACGGCAAGGGATCAAGAATGTAAACATATGTATATACATATATATATATAAACATAAATCAAAGGAAGAAGTACACAAGTATGTAAAACGTTGAGGTATTGGTCACCCACTAAGGGGTGTGTGTCACATTGTGCGACCCAATCAAGTATTCGCCGTGGTAAAGCAATCACGAAGATGCATCTTGTAGTATTCACGCTGTGCCCTCAACAAGAACATTTTCCGGTGCTAGCCGTACCAATTTTCGGACCTTGGTGTTTCGTAGTAAGTGATGACGTGGCGGCTATTAGGGTATTTAACTTATGGTCTTTAGGTCTAAACTAAATATCCTGATGTAAAAGATTAGGGTTGGTTTATTTTGTTTTTTTTCTTTTTTTCAAGGCGGTGAAATAAACACTCAAATACCAAATTTATTGATACTTAGTCTTGAAGTCATCTAAATAAAGCAACAAGTCGTCGTTCTTTCATCTCTGCGTTCGCTTTTTTTCCTACTTTATGTTATCCATCAGTAACCTTTTGGTACCCTTCAAGTATGATATTTCTATGGAAATTGACACTAACAAGTCAAATTTCAAAACTGACTTATTAATCTATCTTAGATCACAAAACACTCAATCAGATGAAATCACACTACATTGTAACGATAATTTGCAAATTATAGATAATAGTTTAACTTTGAATGATAAATTGATCAATTTTACTCACAAGGATGGGTTGTTAACAATAAAGGATAACAACTTAAAGAATTTCTTATACAAACCAAGTGACGAGGACGACAACATTCAAGATAAAAACATTTTAAAATTATCTTACATTGGTCATTTCAATGAAAAACAGACAAAAGGTATCTTCAAATTGACTCAAAATAATAAATCAATCATTTCTACTCATTTTCAACCATCTATGGCTAGAGACGCTATACCATGTATTGATGAACCTTCTTTAAAAAGTATTTTCAATTTGAAGATAAAGACAAATGCAACAAATAATGTAATTTCTTGTTCCACCATTAATAAGACTATTATTGATGATAAGAATGAAAAATTTAAAATTATTCAATTTGATGATACCATCTTATTACCAATCTCATTATTTGGTTTCACTATTGGACCATTATCAAATATTAATTTGAATACAAAATTGATCGACGATAGCAAATTGCCAATTACCATTTGGTCATTAGACGATTCAAGTGATATCAATGATATGACTTATGGATTAAACATAGTTCAAAAATATTTACCAATTATTGAAAATTGGTTTAATTTTAAATTCCCAAGTGATAAATTAGATATTATTGCATTACCAAGATTAGATGATTTCGTTATGGAAAATTTTGCAATGATTAATATTCATAAAAATTTATTATCCACACCATCACATGTCTTGGCAAATAATGATTTTAGGTTACAAGTAGTGAAAATGTTAGTTCATTTGCTAGTTCATCATTGGATTGGTAATTTTATCACTTTTGATTCTTGGGAGCATTTATGGTTCAATGAATCATTTGCTACTTGGTTAGCTGATTTTTTAATTAATCAAGTGGAAAATGGTAAAGAACCAATGAATGATTTTTTCACCAGTAATGAATATATCAATAATATTTTAATTAAGAATATCAAGAACGATTCTTTATTGAATAGTGCGAATTCAATCGTTGACTTACAACACTTGAAATTAAATTCAAATGGTAAGACAACAAATGATCTTTTCGATGTTAGTTGTTACGAAAAGGGTATTATCATATTAGGATCCTTACAATTAACCATCGGTAATGAACTATTATCTCAAAGTTTTAGTAAGTTATTCTTGGACAGAGACAATTTCCACAAGAGATCAGTGAAACCAATTGATATTTGGTCATTCATCTCTAAAGATTTAAAATCTGAAAATATTATCAATTTTTATAGTTCTTGGACAAGAATAGCTGGGTTACCAATTGTTAAATTAACTAAAGATGATAAGAATACAATTTTAACTCAAAATAGATTTTTCTCCTATGCGAATGAATCAGAGGAAATGGAGCAAATCGTGAAGGATGATTTTGAAGATATACCATATTATATCCCGTTATTAATTAAATTGCAAAGTGATGGTGATTTGATGGATGAGAAAAATATCTTAATGACGGATCGTTCATTAAAATTGTCTTTGGATTACCCTATTGATCTTGTTAATAATGAAGCACAAGGTTACTATATTGTCTCATATGAACATGAATCGTTTTACGATAATATTATCCAAGATATAAATTCGAATAATATTTCTGAGATCAATCTTTTCAAAATCTTCTTTGATTTATCAATGATCTTGGGTAATAAATTATACCAAAAAAAAGTTCATATCTATGGATTTTTGAAGATAATGAATTGTCTGGGTTCTTTACCTCAAGGTACCATGTTAAGCGATTTAAAAATTTGGAGAGCTTTGAGAGAAGGTTTACAACTAATGGAAACGTTGATTGAATTTGCTGAATTAACAATGAATAAATCCTTAAAGAATCAATTAATGACGATTTGTATGAAAATTTCCATGCAAATTGATTGGTCTAATGATAACAAATATGCTAGCATGACCAATGATGATGAGATTTGGTGTTTATCTACATTACTAGACATTTGTCATCAATCCAATATTATTGCCAATAAATTAGAAGATTGGTTTAAATTAATTAAAGAAAACAATGAGACAAAGACGTTACGTTTACCCTCTGATTTTATCTTACCGATTTGTAAACATATGGTCAGTTTAGCTGAGACGTACAAAGAATTGAAAACTGTAATGGATTTACAAAAGGATAAAAACTTGGGGAAAATTGTGCAAAAGTGCTACTTCCCACGACCATATTTGAGTGATGAACAATGTCATGACATTGTTAAATTGCAAATTATGCAATCCCTGGGGTTCACGTTACAACCAAGTCTGATTGAGAAATTGAATGTCTACTTCAACTCCAACATACACGAACCACACATTGAACAGATATTCGTTGGACTGTGTTACCACGGCAGACACCGGATGACGGCCAAGGACACCATTTTTGATGTGATGTGGTCAGAATTCGAGAGACACGAACGTCGCTGGTCACAGAACCTGTCCGCCGAATCCATCGAGTTCATCGCCCTGCAGCTGTCCCGAGCCGCGAGTCTCCAGGATGTGCAACCCTCCCGCGGGCTGCCCGTGGACGCGCGGACGCGGCAGCTGCGCGGCCTCGACGCGGGCACGGGCACGGGAACGGAGGCGGAAGCGGGGGCGGAAGATCTGCGCGGGCTGCCGCTCTGGTAGAAGGCAAGGCGCCGCGGGGACCCACAACAAACATCACAGACAACGGTTTTTCAGCCCGGGAGTATAAAAGTAACGACAGCACAGCGTTTTTCAACAAGACGAAAAAAAAATATCTTTTTGCAAAAAAAAAACTGAAACTGCATTTTTGGTTTATTCCAGTTGGTGAACCAGTTCAAACAGGGAAGGCTTCGCGAAAAGAAAAGAAAAGAAAAACTAAAACTAAAACTAAAACTAAAACTAAAACTAAAACTAAAACAACACATAACTCATAATGGACAAGATCAAGGAAAAGATTGCTGCATTCAAGTTGGAAGCTGAAACATGGCAAGAAAAATACGAAGAATTGAAGGAACAATACAAGCAATTGGAGCAAGACAATATCGAAAAGGAAAACCAAATCAAGTCTCTCACTGTCAAGAACGAAACTTTGGACAACGAAGTGGAAAAATTGGAAACTGAGTTGACTGAAAGTAAACAATTAGCAGAAGACTCTACTAATTTGAAATCTACTAACGATAACTTCACCAAGAAGAATGAGCAATTAGAAATCGACTTGGAGGAAACTGATGCTAAGTTGAAGGAAACCATGGAAAAATTAACTGATGCTGATTTGAAAGTCGAAGAATTGGAAAGAAAATTGGCTGCCGTCGAGGAAGAAAAGGAACTTGTTGAAGAAAAGAATGAACAATTAGCTGCTCAATACGCTGAAGCTAAACAAGAATTAGATGATATCGCTGCTTCTTTAGAAAATTTATAATCGAGTCTCCAAAAGTAATAACATTTGATGAAATTATTTCATTTCCATTTTTGCTCTTTGTAATATTCACTATCGTTTTTTCACCATCTTTCTTTAATTAATTGAAAAAAAAAAAAAAACACCGGTTAATATCGATACCTACCTATCTTTTATTCTCTCCAAATCTGTCTCCTTCTTTTTTTTTTTAAACTATTCTTTATCGATATAGATTTGTTGAGTGATGGTGATAAGAGAGATCTTCTTTTTTTTTTATTGTGTTTCTCTAAAAGCATATAAGTACATAATATTACATATATATAAATATAGGTTGAATATACATTTTCTAATGCAGTATAACTTACCTAACAGGCCTGACTGGAGCTCCATTGACATTCGCATGGACAGTCCCATTCTCTCTGTTTCTCATCCTCTCTTGTTACAAATAGTACCCTTTTACATAAACTCATCGGAATAAAGTGAAAAATTTGTACATTATACTATCACAAGCACAAATCACAAAGTCTTGATCCACAATGACACCACCACCAATATGGCATAAATGGCTAACCGTATACTTGAATTGCTACATTAACTGCATCTTCTACCACAGAAACGTATACCCAAAAGAATCATTCCAATTCACCACTTATCAAATGTTCAACTTACCTCAATGGTGCCCCATGACACGACACCCTATTTTACAAGATTATATCGAAGAATTGATCAATGACCTACTCAGCAAACTACTTAACGTATACTCTCTCAATATCCTCATACTAGATAAACAATATGGTCTCATTCTAGAGAAATACGTCTTAGATCTAAGCGAATTGAAACAAATTCAAAACAACTCACATAACACCACCACATATAACGAAACTGAAATATTTAACGACTTAAGATCATCCATCAACGATCTAGTACGACATTTAGAGAAATTGAACCACATCAAAGATAACACAGTAACCTTCGAAATAGTAATCAATACAGTAAAATTAACATTAGGTCACTCCACTCACGTAGGCTGGGACTTGAACAATGAGAAAGATTTAACACAATTCGAAAGAGATATCAACTGGACGAAATATACTGAAGATGAAAATTTACCTACCAATCAGTACTCGAATGTAGGTGATCCGTACATCAAAATGTTTGCCTTAGTGGGTTGCGATGCGGGGCCCTTGGTGATTCATAATTACATGGAGATTATAAAGGATGATCAAAAAGCGAACAAACACAGTTGGCTTGATGATGTTTATGATTACGATAAGGACGAGGATGACAATGACAATGATAACTTCAGTAATGAAAAAAATGAATTCGAGCAAAGTTTGCTTCAGTAATGAACTAAAAAAAAAATTAGTAGGTGGTTTTTTTTTTATACTGTCTATATTAATTAAGCATTATACATGTAAAAACTAAGTGAAAAAAAAAATTATATAAATTAAATTAGTGGATTAAATGTAAATTACAGGAAAAAAAATGTCTTTTTCATAGAATTGGAATATTAAATTAGTCTTATAGATGCATCCTAGCAACACAAATTTTTGTCTTGATCTTAAAGCATTTCAGGTGTTTCACCATCAAATTCATTTACTTTAACAACATCCACTTTACTGGAACTGGTCAGCCTTACCATTCTTTTACGACTCGGTTTCCTTGATGGTGAATTTCTTTTCACCCACGTATATTGTTCACCGTCTTTAACGGGGATTAAATCATCATCTAATGATGATCCAGATTGTGAATTCACAATGGAACTTGGTGAAACTTCCTCTAACGTAGATAATGGTCCATTACTCTTTCTATTATTACTATTACTATTACCAGTATCATTCATACTAACTGTATTGAAAACGGAATCTCTTAAACCTAACGTCGACTTTCTTGGATCCTTTTCAATTGTTTCATCAGGTTTTAATTCAGTGTTTATTAATTCAGCGGTGGAAACTGTCAACATACTTGCTCTATTTTTATAATTATCATTAGTAGCGTAAGTATTTTCATTATCAGAAATTACAATAATATTTTCATCATCATTAATAGCACCTAATTCAGGATTAAATCTCCAGGATTTAGTATTTGCAGGTATCTTATCTAAATAAAATGATGAAGTATTATCACTGAATGGATTGGTTTCCGGAAGTGGTGGAATTTTGGTCTTTAATAATTGATCAACAGATGTATCAGAAATTTTTTCATTTATGCTTGAATTACCACTTGAACTAGTTACAGATTCACTATCAATATTATTATATGGATTTTTGATAGTACCATTACCTAAAATTTCATCAGCAAATGGATCTTCTAGAGATGTTAAAGTTTGATTGGGTTTATTAGCATCATTGTGTAATGATAGTTTACTAATATCTCTTGGCATTATATCAATTTCATTATCATCATTCCTTTCTTGATCTTTTTCTTGTCTTCTGCGTCTCCATAGAAATAACATAATTAATAATACAATTAGTATAATTGCAATTGGGATAGCAACACCACATGCAATGGCAATTGTTTTCTTATTATTCTTCTTGTTAACATTTTTATCACTCGGTATTATTGGTACAGTACCATTAGTAGAGGAACTTATTGTAGAAGTTATTAATGTACTTGTACCTGTTGATGAGGACTTGGTCAACGCTGTTGTTTTAGAATGGCTATAACTTATTGATGTTAAATTTGAAAAACTAGTGGTACGATTCGATTTAGTATGATTATGATGTTGTAAAAATGTAGAATTTGTCATATTAAGTGAATCCATACCAAGAATCTTAAAATTTAATTGTTGCCTTAAATCTTTATCAGTGGCAATTAATCCAACGTCAAGTTGATCAAAATCCGATGGTGTTAAACCATTCAAAGTTAAATTGCTTGGAGTAAACGTCAACCATCCACTATCTTGTTTTGTATCATTAAACGTTATTGAGACATTGGTATTATCATAATTTGTAAATTGTGATGGTAAAAAGGAATATTCGAACCAATCATCTCTAGTGGCATTGATATTTGGCAAGGATTTAACAGCAAATAAATTATCTGTAGATACCACTTCGTAATTAAGATAAATAAGATCACCATATTTATCGCTAACAGACACGGTGAAGAAATTATTTGAATCTGAAGAATTATCCCAAATACCACTAATATTAGTTTCATTTATTATATGAACCCAATTTGGTGCATCAACTAATTCAATGGATCCAATATCCTTTCTATCAATCTTTGAGTTATCTAAAAAGACATAATCTAATGGCAATGAGTAATTAAATGAACCAGAATCAGTAACGTTCAACACTATTGTATTTTGAATTGTAGTAGTTAATTGATGAGCACCTACAATGATACTAAACGGTATTTCAACATCCATAAAACCTTCAATTTCTGTTGCAATTAATTTCAACTCATAATAAATATCGGGTGCAATGTTTGAATTTACCACTGGTGTTAATCCATTGAATTGTAAACTATTTTCGTCAAAGAAAAGCCAGTTAGGTAATGGGGAGTTATATTGTTTGGAACGACCAACAAACTGTTTAATTCTATCATTATTATTGAAGACATTTGAATCAAATGTAATGTTTACTAATTCATTTGTAGGTAATATAATACCATCTTTACCATTTGTATTACCGAAATTTTTCAAAAAAGCTAATAGATTAAAATTCTCTTTAATACTAATATCAGTAGATGAACCAGTTGAATTATAATTATTAACTACAAATTTATAAGTTTCATTTAGGGAAACATTATCAGCCATATCAGTACCTTGTAATATGAAATTAAAGTAATATGGGAATTCAATTTCAGTTGAATTATCTAAATTCTCCAAAGTGGGTATACCATTGAATGTTCTTGAGTCAGAATCAAATGTGAGCCATTTGGGTAAGTTGAAAGCTTGATAACTAATTTGATTATATAGACCAATAGATGATTTGAATGTATCATTTGAGATTTGGAATTCAAAATTCTGATTAAGCTTTGCTATTGGTGGGAACTGTTTATTTATAGAATAAGCTTCATAAGGTTGTGCAAGTACGAGTTTGAAATTTGATGCCAGTAAAAGGTACAAGCAATGTATCAGTAGCAGCATTTTTTGTTAGTCTTAGTATGAGTAAAATATTGTCCTTTTCAGTGGTTATTTAGATTGTTTTGAATCAAATAGTGGTTTTCTATAAAGATTGGGTATTAAGCTAAAAACCGGTGAAATGATAAATAGTGGTAAAAATGAATGAATGAATGAATAAAAGTTAGGTATTAAAAATAAAAAGAATGTATAAAATGTTCTATTTTCGACTTGAAACTATAACTAAAAAGTCTCGATTTGGTTTGTCTATAACAGAAAAGAGGTAAGATAAAGGGAACAAATTCAATAAATTGAATTTAGCGAAACAGACTTGAATCCCCTTCGTCTATATATACAACACCAACTGAGCTGGCGTTATGAAAGTGAATATCTTTGCCATCGTTCGAAGATATACAGCACCAATTGCTGTTTGCATAGTCACCAATTGACATTTTTTTATTTACGTTTTTGGTATTATTCGATGTCAGTTTTTTGGCAATTGGCGCTTAAATTTTTCGATCGCGAAAATTTGGCGTTTTCTTTTTTGGCGACAGTCACGTGTAAAGCTTCTTTACACGTGGTTTGCACGTGCTGCTCTCAGCGGCACGGGACAGAAGCATTTCTTTAATTCTTCGTATGACTATACTCGATGAGATTATATGGTATCTTACATATGCTGTCTATCAGCTGTTCTTGGTTTAGCACGTATGATATTATCTACTCTTAATAACACCTCTGCGGCTTCTGAAGCAGAAGACACCACGGCTCTCTTCAATTTATAACTTTCAACAATACCTAATTCTCGCATATCAGCAATACAACCTTTATTCAAATCTAATCCACATGTGGAAATACCGTTATAAACACTTGACCTTAATTTGGATATTAATTCACTACTGTCAAAACCAGCATTATCAGCTAAAATTGTTGGTAATTGTCTCAAAGCACGTGCAAATGATTCAATGGCAATGGATTTCTTACCATCAATATTTTGTGCTGCTGTATCAACAGCTTTGGACATTAACATCTCAGAACAACCACCACCAAGAACTGTTCTTGTCTCTTTAGTAGTTTGTGATAAGACAGAAAGGGCATCGTGTAAAGATCTTTCTGCTTCATCTAACACTTGATCTGTAGCACCTCTCAACACAATAGTACATGCTTCACCGGATTTACAACCACTGAATTTTAGATAATTATCTTCACCAATAATAATTTCCTCAATTAATTTACAATAACCTAATTTACATTTACTTGGTTCGTCAAATGTAGAAACAACTTCACCACCTGTAACAAGAGCTAGTCTCTCTACACCTTCAAAATCGGCATGTTCAATTGAGTTAATATGAGCATCTGTCATTAATTGTTCAGGATAATCATAAATTAGTTGTCTATTAATAAATGTGTTGATACCGAATTTGGTAATCTTATTAATTTTCTCCTTCATCTTTTCTCGTTCAGCTTTCTCTAATTCAGCTAATTTCGCAGTAGAATCAACTTTAAATTTAGTACCAAAAATTTTAATTTTATCGGTATCTAATGTCGTATTAGCAATTAAAATTTTGGCATTTTCTACTCTCTTAGGTTGATTATTACCAAATTTTTTATTCAATATAAAACCTTCATCTAAAAATGAATCAGATAATTTACCACCAAGAATCTTAATTATTTGAATATGTTCAAGATTAGTGGAACCATTCAATCTTAATATAGCGTCAGTCGCTAATTTTGCAAATTGTTCTTTGTCTTGTGATAGAATTTTTGATGATAATGTTGTCTTAGCAATATGAATAAGATCATCATAAAATTTGTCCTCATCTTTTAAATTATCAATTGCTGATCTTTCTAAGGCATCCAATGCAGCTTTAGATGCAATTCTATAACCTTCGATAATTGTTTGTGGATGAATCTTATTTTGATCAATTAATTTTTCGGCTTCTCTTAACAATTCTGCACTTAATACAGTAACACTAGTGGTACCATCACCAACTTCATCATCTTGAACTTTTGAAATATTTACTAATACTTTAGCGGCTGGATTATCTAATGGGATGGACTTTAAAATTGTAGCACCATCATTTGTCACTAAGGATGAATCACTGGAAGCACTTTGTAATAATTTATCCATACCCTTTGGACCCAATGTTGTCTTAACTAAATCACCGACAGCAATGGCACCAACAAAGGCTGACATACGAGCATTTTCAGCTCTTTCTTCAGTAACCTGATCACCAAAAACTGATACACCGCTCATATTTAAGATTCAAATTCTGTACTACAATTCTTACCCAAGTTGGTCCTATCAATTAACGCACCTAACTGATGTAAATTTGGTTATTTTGTTGTTTGGTCCGCACTGAAAACATGAAAAATTTTAATTCCAACAAATTTAAAGGTTTCCGGGTGACACATATCAAGAAATACTTAAATTTTCATATATATAGTGTATAATAGATATATATATACATTAGTATTACTGCGAGTATTTATTTGCATGTCTATGAATAATAAGACTTTCTTCGTTTAACCTTTTGAATCTATTCATTAAGGGCAGATTTAACAAATTCAACTGCTTCATGGAATTGAATGGAATCCTCTCTACTTATGATGTTCAACGATGACCATTTTTCAAATAGTGCATCCATAGAAACCAGTCTGTTTAAACATTTAGTAAATTGTTCATCTAAATTGGGCACTAATTTATAAGTACTGAATTCTGTGACAACCAAATTGAATGCATCTACTTTGCTATTACCATTATGTAAATATTTTTGTAAGAAAATTTCCATTATCATTGGCATAATAGTGTTTGGTAAATTCTTCTTAAATGGCATCTTGCCAACAATATTCTTTTGCCAGTCAATTATACTCGTCAAAGATAATCTATTGAATTCATTGTTAGTCAATGAACTAATGAGTAATGATTCAAACATTTCATTAAGATTTAATTTAACATAGTATAAATGTTCTCTGAACGTTAATATTTGCTTATCAATTGGACCATTATAATTTGTTATTGGTTTCTGTTCAATCGGACACAGTGTTAACATGCGAGTTAATAGCATGATATATTTAGATTCCTTAGGATACGTTCGTAGGGTATGATCAGATAAGGAAGACTTAACAACCGGTTTAAACTCTTCAGAAATTTTTAAAACTTTCATTTTTAAGAAAACCAGTAAGATGAAAATGTTTTCAGTCAATTCGTCTAAGTTATTATCATTGATATGTAAAAATGCTTGACCCCAATCATTCACTTTCAATGTTTTCTTAACCTTATCATAGTCTAGGAATTCAATTTGAACCAATAATCTTATAAAATCAGTAGATAATAAGTCAAACTTAGAATTCAACTTCTTATCCAACGGTACAGAATTTGGGAATATAACATCTTCAACAATAAATTTATCTAAGTTTTCATTATTTTCTGTAATTAGTTCAATAAATTTATGTAAAGTAAATTCCATTTCATTGTCAACATCAACTTTAACAACGAGATTGTTTAATTGTTCAAAAATAGATGGAGTTGTTCTATTTAATAATTGAACATTACTCTCTAAAGAATACCATTTAACATGTTTTATTGGTTTCATCTGGAAATATCTATTAATTTGTTGTGTTAATAGGTTAATTTCCTTATTCTTGAAAAATTCGACAGATCTAACAATCAATTCTCTATATGAATTGGACGATCCACCATCTAATGGTGGTTCTTCTGGGTAAACACCTGTGGTAATAGCATCAAATAGCTTACCATTGACCAGGCCTAGAGATTTGTAAAACAAATATTCATCAGGTAATCTTTGACTAATGAATGCATGAACGTCATTAGGTATGGAAACCTTTTTATTAGATGAATTTTTCATATTGGAAATTGAATTACTCTCCTCTAATTCAGTGTCAATACTATAAATTTCTACCTTACCGTTCTTATTGATAATTGGCATGTATCTTAAAGAAGACATACCCATTTGATAAATCTCGAAATTTTTCAAAGAAGTTGAGTTTCTACTTGTAATAGAGGAAGAGGATAACTGGTAGGCATAAAAATTTGTACCAGTGGTCAGAACCATCTCCAACGCCATTTCGAAAAGTTTATTGACAGGATAAAGCTGTAAAGGTGGTAAAACAAATGGTTGTAAATCATTACTACAACACATAGAGATATCTAAGAATTCTTGCATAGTCAAATTCAACTCTTTCAATATACGTTTTCTTTCAATATATCTGAACTCTTTATTTGGGAATTCTAAACCTATGATAAATTTATCCAAATTGGATAACATTAAGCAATCAGTTGGACCATAAATAGCATCAATTAAGCCAATTTGTAGGAAATAGTTTAAATTAATCCAGGAACAAAATGGTGCCACAATATAGTTCAAATCGTTGGCAATAAAAAATTCAATCAAATCTGATTGAAATCTACTATTGACATCAAAATTTGAATTTATTCTAAATGGTTCTTGTGGTAATAAGGGCTGGTCGATATAATTATGTTGGTTAAGATTTAAATAATTAATCCAATTTAACCAAGCCTTTTGTCTTTGATGAAACATTAGCTCTCTATTTGTCTTTGAATTATTGTTTGTGCTATTATTATTTCCAGTATTAATTCCATGATTGTCATCGGTACCATTACTGTTATTATTGAACGAATTGAATTGATAGAAACCTGCATTATTATCGTCATTATAATTTAGTTGATTAACGGTTGATGAACCATTAAAAACAAAAATTGGCGTAATATTGAAATCATTGAAAATTTTCAAGTCACTTTCCAAATATAGTTTCAAACTTGTTGGAAATCCACCAATTGCATCCAAAAATTGTTCCTTTTTATTATTTAATAACCGTGAGATATAATGGTTCACATCAATACCCAAAGTGGAATTTTTCAATTGTTTGATACTTAAGGACCCAACTAGGCCCCTTTCAAAAAGGAAAGATTCTAATGACTGGATAACCATTTTTGTTTTTTTTTTCAATTGCTAGTATTTTTCCAAAATTTCGGGTATAACTTGTTTATTTCCTCTGTCTTGAGTTATGATATCTTTTTTTAGTAACTGATTTTATTCAATATTTCGAGATCAATGGTAAGAATAGCTGAAATGTGTGAAATTTTGCAAAAGGAGAAAGTATTCGTTGAATTCGAAATAGATTTCAAAACGAGTAATCAAAGAAGAAAGAGGATGCTTATTTTCAATTCGAGTGAAAAACAACGTATGTACGCAATGTCTCTTGAATGATAAGGTATGGTAATATTTAAATCAGCAGCCAAACAGTTCTCACAGAGCAGCAGTTAAAGCAAGTACTAAGAACCTACTGTAAATATTGCTAATGTCAATGTAGTCACTTTAGCTTGGGGAATTTGATCAATGTAATTTGCCAATTACGATTAAGTTTGTTTTTGCTTTTTTCAATAAGGCAAAATTCGGAAAAACAGCGTAAATTTCGAACTCACGTAATAGAACTTACGTAAGCTGTTTTAATTATATAAGTTTGTAAATGCTTACGTAACCAAAGCACGTAATCTGTCACGTGCTTTTATTTTTCTAAGTCTCGAAAATCACCACCAAAAAACTTAAATTTTTCATTCTTTTCATTCTAAAGGACAACAATTTCAGCAAATTGGTTAGTGATCACCGAGCTCAATTGTCCCCTACTAGAATGAAATTGTTAAATCTTTTGAATATATTTGGTATTTTCTTATATTTACCCGCTATCTTAGCCGGTTCAGTGGATAAAATGACTAAATTGGCAAATAAGAACGGTATTATCAGATTAACTGACAATAATTTTGCTAAAATTATTGCTGACAATAAGGATTACCATGTTGTTGCACTTTTAACCACGAATAACATTCAATTTGGATGTGCCACTTGTACTAAATTTGATCCAGAATATGAAAATATTTTTCAATCTTGGATAAATGGGCATCCAGATTTTAAACCAATTCCATATGGTAAGGACAAAGACGGTAATGAATTAGAAGATAACAAACCATTATTTTTTGTTAAAGCAGTGGTAGAAAATCCATCAAAGATTCCAAAACTATTTAGTCAATTGAAGATTGATCAAATTCCACGTTTATTAGCCTTCCCAGCTGGTAGTAATGAATTAAATAATAATGATATTGAAAATCATAATTTCAACTTCGTTCCAATTAGTATACCACCTATTGATGGTGATGAAAGAATGCAGGATATCATCAATCATATGAAACATATCTTTCATATCAAGAAATTCGATATTTACAAACCAACTGATTGGTCATCTGTATCAATTAACGTGGCGGCTGTCATCATTACCCTAGCATTATTATACAGACATTTCTCTTCGATTGTCGCTTTTATCAAATCTAGATATATTTGGTCCATCTTATTAGTAACATTCATTGTTTTCATGTGTAGTGGGTATATGTTTACAAAGATTAGAAATGTACCAATTGCTAATAATGATAAAGATGGTAATATCATTTATTTTGCAGTTAATGAATTCCAAAATCAATACGGTATTGAAACACAAATTGTTTCTATCATATATGGGTTCTTAATCGTATTAATGCTTTGCTTAATCAAAGTTATTCCAAATTTAGATAATTTTTTGACAGTTAAGAAGAGTAAAAACACCAATAAAGTTGAAAATACAGAAACAGATGGCAGCAAGAATTCAAAAATTTTAGCCCAATGTTTAGCTATTATATGTTGTATTTTAATATATGCTATATTTGCCGCTTACACTAATGTTTACGCTTTAAAGCAGAAATATCCCTTCAAATTGATGAAGCTTACCAGTTTCTTACATTGATTGATCATGAAAAATAACACGTTAAATATATACAAATATATATATATATATAATTGGATTCAAAATTGAAACAATCAGATATAGTTCTTTCTTTGTTCGTGCCCAATATTCCATTCACGGATCTTGATGAGATGAAAAGACAAAAGGAAAAATAAAAAAAAATTCAGACATAAAACAATATATATACAATATTTTCCCTCATCATATATGAAATAACAACTGTTCTTTGGTTTTAATCTTGTGTTTCCTTTTTACCCTTATGCATTTTGGTAACACCAAAAATACCTTTTCCAATTTTTCCAACTGTAGTAATACCTGTACCAACAACAGTAGAACCCACTTTGATACCAGTTGTCAAACCCTTAGCTGCAACATCACCAACATTTGTTTCACGTCTACTGACTGTCGTTACATACCTTGGTTTAAATTCAAATTCTAAATGTATGATACCACCATCTTCACCTTCAGATTTTATTGGTATAGACAATTGAGTTTCGCCATTTGGTTTTACGTCTGCTAATCTTAAAGTACCGTCACCAATATCATCATCGGTTGATGTAGCATCCCAATCAAGAATTTTAATCCTAATAATATCGTTTACACGATTCTTGATAACACAAGAACATGTTTCATTCCAAACAGGATTTAATGTTTTCTTTTTTGTCTTGCTCTTGAAGAATGCATCTTCATCATCATTTAAATAGAACTTAACATATGGATCAGAGAACCCATTACTATCAGATGAAATTAAATTTTCAGCATTCTTAACATGGATAGTTAAATCACCTTCATTAGTTATTAAATCACCTTGTGGTAACGTTTTTGTGTTTAATGGGAACCATTGTGTTTGCAATAATAATTTACCGCTACCTTCACCAGATAAGTTCAATATTGATGGTTTGTAATAACAGTTTTTGACTAATTCAGCAGTAGGAACTGTGACTTCACATAAACAATCTTCCACTCTATTTGCATTCATATTTTTTGTGACTCTGAAAGTGGTTACAGAGTAATCTAACTCTTTGATAACAACATCACCTGTCCAACCATTGCTGATGACGGATGTAGTAATTTTAGGACTGACAAAACGAGCATGACCATTGCCATCAAAAAATGCTTGAACATAAACATTAGGTCTTGGTACAGTACCATCTAAAATGGAAACTGCTAATGCACCAGATTTAAAGGAGGTTAATTGATCTAAATCAAAATTTTGTTTCTTTGAAAGCAATTGATCAAATTCTTCAATTTCTAATTTTTCCTCTTCAAAATTTTCTTGTTCCTCCTTGGATAACTTATCCTTCTTTTCCTCCTTTTCCTTTAAAGCACGTTTCCTTTTATCTAATTTTTCAGAGTCAAGAATTTCTTCTAAAGTTAAAACAGGCTTAACTGGATAGAATGAGACAAAGTAAGTTAATGTACCTCTTGGACCCTTTTTAGTTAATAGCTTACCTACTCTTGGTTCTTTGTTAACACATTCTTCGTATTCATCATTATTATCTTTATGGAACAAATCTTGGATATCAATATTGAATTTACCCACGGTACGATCTTTATTAACAGTCTCTACATCCATAACTTCTAGAGTTACTCTTTGGTTTGATGATGTAAGAGCGACATAAATTGCTTGATTCCAAACAGGGTTTAAAGTTGATTCTTTTTTATCAGTTCTACCTCTTGAAATACCATTAACTAATACCTTAGTATATGGATCAATTTTACCAATAGTTTCTAGATTTAATAAATTATTTCCTCTTGACATATAAACTCTTAAAACGCCAATTGGTGGAGTATAAGCAATTGAACTATTACCGAAATCTAGTCTAACTGGTCTCCAATAAGTAGTAACTTTGATATTACCCTTGTTACCCTTTAGTGGAATATTTTTCTTATCGATTTCGGTTCTGTCAATTAAATCATTAAGTGATTGAATTGTTGAACTGACGGTATTACCCTTTGAATCTTTCACCAAGAATCTATAACTTGCTTTACGGCGATCAGAAATAACGGCTTCGTACTCTTTATTGAATTTGAAAACATCATCACTTGTTACACTTGGAGTTCTAATGACGTTTTTGGCATTCAAGAAAACATCCACTGAATAAGTTTCCTTTTTCAGTACATCATTAAGACCTTCAATTTCCTCGACGACGACTTTAGCAATACCAGTATTTAAATCAGGCAATTCTTCTACAATACCATCTGGTAATATTTTTGGTTGTAAAGTTGGGAAGAATTTAACATCAAAATTCAAACTCCCGATAGGTTTAGAGTTTCTTAAGAAATTGGCAGTAAGATTTTTTTGTACTGGTTTATCATGCAAAGAATTCAAATTTAATTCAATTCTACCAAATTGTTTATCCTTTATTCTAGCACGTTTATCCATTAAAGTGATTGACAATGGATCAGTGAATGAGTTTAACAGAAGATATAAAGTTTCATTCCAAACAGGATTCAATGAATCTCTTACTGTTTTAGTATTTCCAACTTTCTTATTCAATAATTCGAATGATAAATATGGATCTAATGAAACATTAATAATTGATGAGCCAGTCTTTATATCTTTAGCGTTTTTAATGTTAATTTCTAATACACCCATTGATAAATGAGTATTTGATAAAAGATTTGGTATATTTAATTGTAATGAAAATGGTGGTAATAAAATTGGACCCATATATTTTTTTGCCATTTGTCTAATAAATGCATTTAATCCAGGAATTGCCATAATTTCCCAGTTGAATATTGAATCACCAAAAAGTGTAGTAACAAAATCAATATCAGGTACTTCTAATAATTGAATATTGACGGTTTCCATATGTGGATAAGGAGTCATTAATTTGAAACGAATTCTTGTCATGACATTGAATGCGACATTTGAAACTGTTACTGGTATTGTTAAACCAAAAATTTTACATTTAAGGATAACTTTTTGATTAACATAATTTCTTACTTGTTTTGCTGTCATATCGGATAAGTCATGTGGTGTAAACGAGACATTCCAATCCATTACTACGATATCAGATGCAGTATTATTAAAAGTTTTGGCTACTTCAATTCTTGGTGGTTTAACACCTAAAGTGAATTTATCAATCCAGATTGCCTTTATGAAAGCTGGTATTGATTCATTTGTAGCCAAAATATCATTTGTTTGCTCCACGACCATTTGTGAGACGCTTGGTTCTAAAACTGGCCAATATTTATCAAGAAACATATTCAACCATTCCATTGATTCATAATCATTTTCGATTTTTTGTACGGTAAATTCCTTCTGAACTAAATTTCTAATTGAACTTCTGTATTTTATAATGGATGTTCTATAAAATAAAGAAGTGAAAAGTATAATAATGAAAACTGGTGCTAATGAGAATTTAAACTTACCACAAGCAAATGAGAATGTACCGCCGATGAAAACAATAGCTAAAGAATGATACCAATCACCATAAAATTTTTCAGGTAAAATATTATTCATAAATGTTTCTTTACTCAAATCTAATAATAGGTCATCTTGAGTTAATTCATCCTTTTCTTCCCAATTACCAATTTGTTTCCAACCCACATAAGTAGAATTAATCTTTTCACGAT
Organism: Grigorovia humatica; assembly: GCA_030462875.1. Lineage (NCBI taxonomy): Eukaryota > Fungi > Ascomycota > Saccharomycetes > Saccharomycetales > Saccharomycetaceae > Grigorovia > Grigorovia humatica. The sequence goes on along the minus strand of JAMSGM010000011.1, from coordinate 5,092 downwards.
GAACTTTGTCTTTACCTATGTGGGCTTTTTTATCTTCATCAATGTTAACAGAGGTTTTAGCTCTTCTCAAAGATCTTACTTCTCCATTTTTATTTTCCTCTTTAGCCACCATTTTTCAGGATATAGTCCTATACTGAAGAGAATTGATAGCGAGAATAAAATACTGTATGAACTAAAATAACTAAGCAATAATAAGATATTACACCACTAGTAACAAAAAAAGTAAAGTTAATGTTTTTGAAGCAGTGCTAATATGGGAAAGGGAAACTACTAAACTAAAACAACGTATATAAAAAAAGAAGAAGAGGGTAAAAATATCAATTGTGTCTCTAAGTGGCTAAAAACCTATGGTACAATATTAATGATAGCTATTGTATCAATTTCAAACTAAAAAAGAGAAAATATGTGAGAAGTAATTATTATTATTATTATTATTATTATTATTATTACCCTTGTTATTATTGTCAGTTGTTGTTTTTTAATTTTTTCTCTTCCAAATTAAATTTTGCAACCCTAAACAAAATTTTAGGGACACTCTTGCAAATTTAAGGGTTTGCGCTTCGGGGTTTTCTGAGGCTTTTTTTTTCAACGTGATGGTGAATTCCAAGGGGCACTATTATCCCATTACCCCCACGAGCCCTATAAAGCCCTAACCGGCAAGCAAGGAAGCACGTCTAGGTGTTGGAAGGCAGAGAAATGGCGCAGAAGTTTAAATTCGCAGAGAAAATTCAGTACCGTTTGTTGAACCCGCCCCTCTCCCATTGAACTCATTGGTAGACTACCAGTTGTAATGAGGATTTACCACAGCAGAACTGCCAACTCTGTGGTTGCGTGTCCGTCACTTACTTTTACCATCAGAAAATATCATTCACGACAACGTAGTGACCGTGTACCGTTCCCTGCACTACTGCGGTTACTACTGCACTGCTTCAAGGACGAGCATGTAGTAAGAATTTGCCTGTGGCTGCTTACGTTAGGTGCTTACGTCACAGTCGTAATCTTCAGGTTTTGGTGTGGGGCCTCAGAGAAAGCTGGAGAAGTTAAAACACACAGAGATGTCCGTACAAATTTCACGTGGCGAGGGGTTTCGGCCATTCCCAACGGGTTTTTGGCCTTTTGTCACTAAAATTTCCAATTTCACTTCGGAAAAAAAAAGTCGGTCAAAATTATTTGACCATATTGAAAAATTAAATTATCATCATTTTTTTTTTATTATTGCAATTAATTGTTTTCTTTACTCCACTATACGTTGTATTGGTCTTCATTTGCTTTCAATTTTAAAATTTTGAACCTCATTCGACCTAGTTATTCATAGTGTCATACAATAAGTAAAGTAATCTTTTGTAGTCATTTGGTCATTTTGGAGAAGAGAAAAAACAAAAAACAAAAAATTATTCCAACCTTATCTAAAATTATTTGATTTGAGATCCTACAAAAATGAACATGATGAATAATAACTATGATAATACTAATAATACTAATAGTAACGACAATAACTACTTTAACCCTAATAATTTTGAAATAAATAATAATACTATAAGTAATAACAATATAAATAATAACAATAATAATGATGAAATTAATGATATCTTAACACAAAGTTTTTCACAAATGAATGTGGATTCACCACAAGAACTAAATTCAAGATCAAATTCAAGATCAAATTTGATTTTTAATACTAATGATGATGATGTAGATGATGTTCATCCTTACTCAAACCATAATGAAAATTTATCTGAAAGTGATATTGACAGTACTATAAGTTTTTCTGAATCAACTAGCGACTTGGAAAATGATAATGATAACCTAAATGGGACTGAAAATAATACAACAAATTCTACTATTACCCCTACTACTACTGCTACTACTACTGCTACTACAACAAATACTACTACAACTCCTACCAATAATGATACGAATAATAATATGACTGTGAATGCAAACACACAACAGCAGCAACAACAGCAACAACAACAACAACAACAACAACAACAACAACAACAACAACAACAACAACAACAACAACAACAACAACAACAACAACAACAACAACAACAACAACAACAACCAATTATGGTTCCTGTAGATATTATTTGGCAACAAGGTGGTAATAAAGCTTATGTTACAGGTTCCTTTACCGGTTGGAGGAAAATGATTGGATTAGTACCAGTACCTGATAAACCAGGTATTTTACATGTTAAGTTACAATTACCACCTGGTACACATAGATTTAGATTTATTGTAGATAATGAATTAAGATTTAGTGATTATTTACCTGCTGCTACTGATCAAATGGGTAATTTTGTTAATTATTTAGAAGTTGTTGCTCCCACTAACAATAGTACAACAACAGCCCCTAATGTTCAAGATTTACAACAACAACAACAACAACAACAACAACAACAACAACAACAACAACAACAACAACAACAACAACAACAACAACAACAACAACAACAACAACAACAACAACAACAACAACAACAACAACAACAACAACAACGAATTGGTCAAGAAGTTCACGGACAAAAGGTAGAAAAGGATGGACCAATTGCTAAACAACATTCTGTATCTTCAAGTTCATCACAACAACAAAAGAAAAAATTAGATGGTAATTTACCAATTAGTGCACGTTCTAGAATTGCATTAGAAATTGAAAAGGAACCTGATGATTTAGGTAATGGTTATACGAGATATTATGATGAAACTGAATCAAAACCACATTTAGAATTTACACAAGATATACCTGCTGTCTTCACTGATCCAAGCGTTATGGAACAATACTACTTAACTTTAGATCAACAGCAAAACAATCATCAAAATATGGCCTGGTTAACACCGCCACAGTTACCACCGCATTTAGAAAATGTTATCTTGAATAGTTATTCCAATTTACAAGGTGAAAATAATGAAAACAATTCAGGTGCTTTACCTATTCCAAATCATGTTATATTAAATCATTTAGCCACTAGTTCAATTAAACATAATATTCTTTGTGTCGCATCAATTGTGCGCTATAAACAAAAATATGCTACACAAATACTTTACGCACCATTACAATAATAATCAAATATTTGTCTATAATTATATTAGACTACATGAATATTGTTTATACCGTATCGCAAAGACGGTGTAATGTGATATTATTTATAGATTTAAATTACTATCTTATATATATATAACAACCATATATAAAGAAGAAAAAGCACTTAAATCAAACGAAAGATAAAGTATTTCCAAAAAGGGAAAATCCAGACAAGCAGTAATCGCAAATTTCCGTTTTGGGTATATCTCCTCCATTTGTAAATGGACAGGCAAAATCTTTATTCAAAATAGTAAGAAAATATTAAAATAAAATTTAAGGAATATAAGCTCACAGCAATAAAAAGACAATAAAAGGAAGGATTCAACAAGATGACAACAATTGAATTGACCAATTCGACACTTCGTGCCGAATTGGATAGTTGGGGTACATCTCAAACAACAAATAATGAACCACAACTTTCGAATAGCAATAATAATGAAATACAACAACCATCATTAAGCAGACGTAGTTCTAGTATCTTTTCATTCGACCGAACTGAATTACAAAGGCCAGATGAAAATGATTTATTAGCTTACACTTTAGATGATAGACATTTTAATTTGGTGAGAAATTTACATCTAGCTGATTATATTACTTTACTAAATGGATTTTGTGGATTTTTATCAATTATTAGTTGTTTAAGATCCGTTAAGAATGATAATGTACAATACGTTCAAAGATCTTTTTTTTTTATTTTATTAGGCGGTATTTTTGATTTCTTAGATGGTAGAGTTGCTCGTTTAAGAAAGAAGGCTTCATTATTGGGTCAAGAATTAGATTGACTATCAGACTTAATTTCATTCGGTATAGCACCAGCCATAACAGCATTTACAGTTGGTTTAGATACTACAATTGATGTATTATGTCTTTCATTTTTTACTTTAGCTGGATTGGCAAGATTAGCTCGGTTTAATATCACCGCAAATAAAATACCACACGATGATAATGGTAAGGCAAAATTTTTTGAAGGGTTACCAATCCCAACAAGCTTATTCATAGTAACAGTTATGGCTATTTTAGTTCATGTAAATAAAATCAATGAAAATTTCTTATTCGGAATATGTAGAAGTCATAAATGGGGGGAATTTCATTACTTTTCATTGATCTTTGTTTTGCACGGTTGTGCATTCATCTCAAAAAGTCTAAAAGTACCAAAAATTTAATAATATTCGAATACTTTTCATAATTTCAACTTTGCTAGCATTTTTTGTTCAAATTTCTTTTTTTGAGCTTTTCTTCTTTATCCTATGTTAGTTTACAGGTTAATTGTTCACAATAACAAACAAATAAATATGGTGAGAAAAAGGTTGTTGACATAGTTTTCTTCGAAGTACAAGGAAAGTATGCTTATAACATGCTTACCACTATTTTCAACATCTATTTGAGTGATATATATTTTCAAATTGTATATGTGTGAAGGCCAATTCCCTCAGCGCTTCTTTCAAAAAAACAGCGAAAACAATATATAAGCTTTTTAGGTCCATTTTTCCACTGCTTTTCTTGAAACTTTCTTTTAAAAGATGGTAACTTAGAAGTTATAATAATCCCGTTCTTTCAACTCCGGGAAGGATCTTATTTCAGTCTGGTTTCCATTACAACAAGCTGAATCTCATAACAGCGTTAACCTTAGTCTTAAAGATGTATATTGCCAGTTATAAAATTAAAACTTTATTGTGGCAGTTATTGTTGGCTTGTTTGATATAACCTTTCTCTAAAGATTCATCTCTTTATTTATACAGTGCTAACTACTATGACTGTAGGTACAACGTCTAATTACGTTCATATAGGAATCAGAACCAAAAAATAATGCCATCACCTAGAATCGAACCAGGGTTTCATCGGCCACAACGATGTGTACTAACCACTATACTATGATGGCTTGATATTGACTATTGTATATCAGATTCGGGCAGTGGAAGCGCAGACAACTATTATTAGTATATAATAGTTAAAACAGATGGATCTTTGAACTAATAAGATCACTTATATCAGAATCAGAATCAGGTT